>PVLC010000412.1:160747-218577 GCA_004027655.1 Graphiurus murinus
TTTTTTTTTTCCCCTTTTTTTTTTTTTTTTTTTTTTGCGGTACTGGGGATTGAACTCAGGGGCATTCTACCTCCGAGCTATACCCCCAGCCCTATTTTTTATTCTTTATTTTGAAACCGAGTCTCACTAAGTTGCGGAGTGCCTCACTAGGTAGCTGAGGCTGGCCGCGAACCCGATCCTTCAGTCTCAGCCTCCCGAATGCTGGGATTACAAGCGTGCGCCACCACGCCCGGCTCTTTAGCACCCTCTTTTAAAAACCAAACATTCATAGAATAGGAATCTGAAAGTTGGACATTAGAATGGTTTTGTACAAAACTTCTTTTCAGTACTGAGGATTGAACCTAGTACTGACCTTTTCTTTTTTTTTTTTTTCAGTACTAGGAAATGAGCTACATTTCCAGGATTTTTTTGTATTATTATGAAATTCAAAGTGATACATTCATATATGCACATAACATCTCTTGGTGTATTTCCCTGTGCACTACTCTTTCCCATCTATCCTTTCTATGCATGGTAGCGCAATTAGAAGTGATTCATTCATATAAAACATAACATTATTTTGTCTATTTCCTTCCTCAAGCCTCAAGAATTACCAGGTTTCCTGGAGACAAATCCCCCCATGAGTCACCATTATTTGGTTTTAATAAATTCCTAAAATTTGAGACATATTCATGTTAAAATCAAATCCAAATAAAGATAATAATTATTATTTAACTTTTTGAGATATAAATCATTCTCTTCAACTGTGCTCTAATTAAATCTTTCTTACAGTGCTGTCTCAGAACAATCTGGATTTGAATCACTTGTAGCATCTATTACAAAATGTAAATTCTGAATCAACATCTTAGTCAGTAAAGTTGAGTAATTTGCAATCTTTGTTCATATTTTCCTGGCGTATTCATTTTCGCTTGCTTATTTTAATTATGTGGTGTACTCTAGTATTAATTTGACTTATTATAGAGTGTAATTGCATTAAAAATAAACAAACAAAAATAACCTGATAATTAATGTGTATTTTCAACCCATTCATAATTTTTTGACTAGTAGTAAATTTAGAATTATTTCTGTCATCTTCTTGTGTTTTCCATTTAGCTACGCGTTCTTTCTCTCTCTCTCTCTCTCTCTCTCTCTCTGTCTCTCTCTCTCTCTCTGCCTTTTGTTGATTTGGGAAGGTGTCCCCATTCTTTCACTTTTAAATTTTGAAACTGATTTGTTTTATTTCTGTTCACCTATTGATAACCCTGCACATTTCTGGAAGCATCCTTTGCTACATACAGTTGCTTGAGATTCAACATCATTGTCCTAAATTAGCTAAACCAATAATTTAAAAAATGTGAAAACATTAACTCTGCTTTAAACTTCCTTCCATACAGTTGCCACAACAAATATTTGATTTCTTTTAGAATAGTTATTTTAAAAGTGTGGTTAAGAAGCCAGGCGTGGTGGCGCACGCTTGTAATCCCAGCATTCAGGAGGCTGAGACCGGAGGATCCGGGTTCGCGGCCAGCCTCAGCTACCTAGTGAGGCACTCCGCAACTTAGTGAGACCCGGTTTCAAAATAAAGAATAAAAAATAGAGCTGGGGGTATAGCTCGAAGGTAGAATGCCCCTGAGTTCAATCCCCAGTACCGCAAAAAAAAAAAAAAAATAAATAAAAAAGTGTGGTTAAGGAACTACTGGCATTAGAATCAACTTTAGTAGTTATAAAAATTGGAGATGCATGAACTCATCTCAAGCCTCTTTGTGAGAAGCACTAGGAATCTGCATTTTGATATAAATTCCCAGTTGATTTCCTATATATACTTAAATTTGATGCCTGACTTAGCATTTGGCTTCTTATTTATTAGCATATATTTGCTGCATTTATTTTATGTGAATTTCATATTCAGATTAATCTTATGAATTCTTATTATCAGTACAGGTAATAAAGTGAATAATTATGATTTCTTTCAGAACTTTCCATGTATATATCCAGAACAATCTATCTGTACATATAGACAAGCAACTGCATGTTCTATGTTATTTATTAAGAAAAAGAAAAAGAAAAAAGAAAAACATTCTTAGCTGGGCATAGTGGCACAGGCTTGTAATCCCAGTGCTTGGGAGGCTGATATGAGTATCACACGTTTGGGGACAGCCTCAGCAACATAGTGAGATCTTCAGCAACCTAGCAAGACCCTTTTTCAAAACAAAAAATAAAAATGGGCTGAGGTGTAGCTTTGAGGTGGAATACCTCTCTGTTCAATCCCCAGGACTAAATAAATAAATAAATAAATAAATAAATAAATAAATAAATAATCATTTCCTACCTAATATTTTTGTAATTGATTTTTAATCATTTCCTACCTAATTGTTTGCAATTGATTTTTTTTTAAGTAAAGGGAAAGAGTTATAGGAAGTAAACATGCATAAGGTATGGAAAGAATTGGAAGTAGCTAGTTTTAAAGGTACTAAGAGCCCAGCACAGTGGTGCACACATGTAATCCCAGTACTTGGGAGGCTGAGACAGGAGAATTGTAGGTTTAATGCTAGTCTCAGCAAGTTAGTTAGACTCTTTCAATTTTTTAAAAAAAGGCTGTGGATGGAACTGTAAGGTAGAAAAACCTGGATTAAATCCTCAGAACCAAAAAACAGAAAGAAAGGAAAAAAGAAAGGAAGGAAGGCAGGCAGGCAGGAAGGAAGGAAAGAAGGAAGGAAGGAAGGAGAAAAAGGACTAAGAATGCTGTTTCCTAAGGGGTATAAGACAGTTTTTTTTCAAGTCACCTTCAAAGTACCTCCATCTACTCTTTCCTCTATTCCTCCTTGAAGCAGAAGGAGTAGGAACTTTGGAAGGTACAAATCTAGGATCTACCATATGTTAAGTGTGTGGATTTAGAATAGTTACTTAACCTATCTAAGCCAATAGTTTGTATCTACATACAACGGGGGAGGGTGATTTTACCTAGCCAGTTATGTTTTTGTGCATATAAATTAGATTATTTTATGAAAGTGGATCTAAAAGAATTTGACATAGAGTGTATTCTTAACCTATGCTAATTTCCTTTCCTTTTCTTCCACTCAGCTACACTAATGCTTTGATAAGTAATCAGACTTTCATATAGCCATACTAATAGCCAGTCTCTTGCCACTTTGTGTTCCTGCATTTGCAGTTTCTCAACCTAAGCCTTGTTAACAAATTCATAAACATATCAAATAAAACCTTGATGCTTTTTAAAAAATATTGGTCGAAATATCAATATCATATATAGGGAAGTTGAGGGAGGGGGGTAAGCTCATCAAGTGCTGTGCTGTGTACAAGTATGTCACTATCACTCTGAACTATATTATAACGTGAGATTATAATGCATCAATAGAAGTATATTTTTAAAAAGAAAAGAAAACTGTTGGTTGACTTACAGAAAACAATGCTCTATTCAGCTTCTCTAGATCCTTTATCTGGTGACAGAAGATGCAGTACTTAATCTTCTGTGGGAGTAATGGAGGTGATTGGACTAAGAATTTATTGAAAACATTTTTAGGAAAGTTTTAGCTCCTGCTCTCTTTTGTGAAGGGCAAAACTTGAACTAAATTAAACTATGGCCTTTTAAGACAAAATGAACTGTGATGACTGGAATACTTTTTAGTGAGTTATAACTAAATAAAATATTTCACACATGCACATACACACACACACAGAAATTAGTTTGAATCACATATGAACCTGAATATTTTTTGAAACCTATTGAACTGTACCTAAGACTAAAAATTACAAACCTCTGTATCATTTGTTTTGTGTTAGGGTGGAGAATACAAAACATTTGAGTTGAAGTGGAAAACACAACTCAAAACTTAGACTAGAAAATCAAAATCCTTCATATTTTCTTTTCTTTTAGGGTGACTGGTAAACAGGCTGTCCTCTTATGATGTCTATTATGTACAGATTAACAGAAAATCTGTAACTTGGCATCAGAGAAAATGTATTGTGCGTTTCAAAATTGCTAAAAGAATATATTTTTAATGTCCTCATCAATGTAATATGTTACATTGTATTCTATATCTATACTGTATATATGTATATAATTATTTGTCAAGTAAATAAACAAGTTTAATACAAAAAATTTCAGGATATCGTAATATCCTGAAATGTAATATGTTACATTGTATTCTATATCTATACTGTATATATGTATATAATTATTTGTCAAGTAAATAAACAAGTTTAATACAAAAAATTTCAGGATATCGTATGTGCACATGTTTTAAATGTGTCTATCATTTCTTGGCATGTGTTCATTCATATATCATATAGTTCTTTTTTTCTATGTTGATATATGAAAATTTATTGAGGTATAATATACGAAACCTATCCCTAAAAATCAGTTCAAACTTGATGTCTGTTTTCTTTTCTTTTTTTTTGGTACTTGGAATTAGACTCAGGGGTATTCTACCTCCAAATTACACCCAAACTTTATTTATTATTTATTTGTTTATTTATTTACTTATTTATTTATTTATTTATTTATTTATTTATTTATTTATTTATTTATACCGGGGATTAAACCTAAAGGCATTCTGCCTCTGCTATATACCCCAAACCCTATTTTATTTTTTACTTTGAAACAGAATCTCACTAAGTTATGGAGGGGCTCCCTAAGTTGGTGAGCCTGGCAGCAAATCTGAGATCCTTCTGTCTCAGTCTCACAAGTGCTGGGATTATAAGTGTCACCACACCCAGCTCACAGTTGTTTTCTTTTTATTGCTCTTCCTTAATGATTTAATCTCCTCAAGTTTGAAGATTTTCACTTACAAAAATATAATTATTTTTCACTGTCAATTTTCTGCTTTGCAACTGGTAGAGTAAGCATGTTAGTTGGAGATGACTTCATAAACAGGTTATAGTGAAAAATAACTCATTGTATAGATATGAGCTGTTTGTATGTCTATGCCTGGCCAAATGGAAGAAATCTTGTCATTAATAATGGACTGCAAAGCCCTAATACCAATAAGTTAGGTCACACACAATTTATGTCTTTCCACAATGTCATGGAGTTTATTCAACATGTGAAGATTATAACGTGCAGGAAATTATTAAGAAATTCACTAAGTAAACTTAATCTAGTGTCGGATTCTGGGTAGCTGCTTTGCCAAAGCCAATTAACTATGAATAAACATCAAATGATACACTTCACACTAACAACTCTACCTAGACTAATACTTCTATAATTATGTGAAACAAATATACTAGACAAAATACATGTTCTATTATTCGGTACTTCAAACACTTAGCAAATAACATGCTACAAACAAGCAGGGAGGAGGGGATATACTGAACCAAGTTCATGAGTGGAAGAGGAGATTCAGAAAGTTGGTCTGGGTGCCAAAGGCTGAAAGGTCACACTGATCTTTGATCAGCAAAAAGAGAAGGACTGGAGCAAAGTCTCTGTATCAGAATCCTACTCATAGCAGACTCATTGTGGTGTAAGCAATAGATCAATGCACTATATATCTTTTTAATAGGATTATTTTAGGTGCTGTTCAAGTGTCTTTGGCAGACTTACCCAACCTTATCAGACACAAGTCAGTAGCCACAAATTTATTGATGATGTAAGTCCAGCAGACATGATAAGAAATTTTATGATCCAAGAGTCTTTTATCAACTGTAGCATATGTGTACTGGTCTGAGCCATATGGTGACATGCCTGAAGAAGTTACTATGAGTTCCTGAAGTTGTTGTATGCCTCATGCTCTTTGGTGGCATGTCTGAACAAGTTGCTTATGAGTCCTTAAAGTTATTTTATGTCCTATGTTCTATACACTTGCCCTGTAATTACAAAAGGGAAATAATGATAACAATAATTGTTAAATTTACAAAAAATAACTATTTAAAACAAATTAAAACTTGTTTAGTGAATTAAAGATATTGGTATAGAAGAAGGCAGCATGTTTTGGCTGCTCTGAGACTCAACCAGCAGAAAGACTGCTTCTTAGCCAGAAAAGAAAAGCAGTCAGAACTCAACTGAAAAAAACAACAACAGTCAAATGTGGTTGAACTGAATGCAGTACAGAGAGCAGAGGATATAAAAGAAGTCCAAGTGCCTCATCTTGTGAGTGGAAAGCTGAGGTGGGTGCCATCTTGGCCAATCTGTGAGTTGTCAGGGCCGGAACTTGAGGGCTCTGAGAGACAAACTCCAGCAAAGAAGAAGCTAAATCTTGTTGGACCAGTAATTTCAAAGAACCAACAGCAATCAAATTCTTCTCTCCATACTTTAATGTCTTAATATTGTGACTCTAAACAGTGCTCAGGCAAAATACCCAGTGAACTCCATAGGTATTGAGAAACTACAGAACATTCCTGCAGGGACCTGAGTAGCTACAATGAATTGCTTCAAGACTGAATTTACAAACCATCCCACCACAGTCCTATGTGATTGCAGAGATTTACATGATAATTAATAAATCTGTAGAGTCTGTGAATTTGCAAACCATTCACAGTCAGACACAACAGAAACATGAATTAGGAGACCGTCTCTATCAACAGTCATGAGAGACCTAGGGCCAGCAGCTCACCCCGCACCTGCAGGGTCTCAGTGTTCATCACAGGATGCCAGCAGTGGTGTAATTGGGGTAAAATAACTGAGCCAATCATGCCACAGGGTCAGAAGGCTATTAACTCTCACCTGGTGGTGTTTGGGTGACACAAGTACCAAGACTGGTGGCCAACAAAATCTCACATGATCACAGTTGCAAAGAGCAGCAGTTCTCTTCTTGGGTCTTAATAACTCATCCAACCACACCCCAGACTCAGAATTATGGTATATTCTCTTCATAGTTGAGTTTAGGCTCTGAAAGCTGGGAGACCATGGACCAGCAAAGCTCCACTTGATCACAGCTGGCAGAGTAGCATCAGTGTCTCTGGGACAATTTGACTCAGCCAAACTACAGACTCGGAGGCAACACTCAACCAGCAGAGTCTGTGCTTTGTGAGCATGCATTCCAGAGACTGACAGTGCTCCATGTGATCAAAACCAGCACATTCACGAGTGGAGCATCAAAACTCAGCCATCTGGGCCACAAGCAAAGAATATAATAATTTCTTGACCTGTTGAGCTTGGACCCAGTGACCATAGATGCCAGAGATCAGCAGTCTGCAGGGTTTCATGTCTTTTCAAACAGAAGAGAAGTAGTTGTATCTCTAGGGCATTGAATCTCAGTCAGCAGTCCACAATCTCTGAAAAGGACATTATAGTCTCTGGCCCTACTGAGTTTGGAACTGGAGAGCATGAAAGCCTTCAGCTAATCAGAAATTTCTATTTGCCTAGACTGAGTAATAACTATATCCTGTTAAAGAGGTTCTGGGGGACTAACTCAAAAGTCCGATTATATGAGACAGATTCACTGAAGCAAATGTATTGCCCCCAGTATAGGCCTTATTATAAAGGGACAGCAAATACACAAAGTAATCTCAAACAAAAGGAAAGGATGCCAAGACAACACAGATACAAAATTGAGAACTCAGAAAACATAGGAATTAAGACCAAGAAGGAAACAATAAACTTTTACAACTCAACAACAAGACAGATCACCAATACTGAGCTGCAGAAAATCCACAAGGAGAATTTAGAATTTGATTTTAATATAATCAAAGGACTTAGAAATGAAATCAGAGAAAGTGTACAAGACATAAAGAACATATTAACAAAGAAATTGAGGTCCAAAATAAGAACCAAAAAGAGGCCCAGAGTAAAATGAATTAGACAATAAATGAAATAAATACCTTAATAGAAACAAGCTCTGGCAGAGTAGATCACATGGAAAATAGAATTTCACTCTTGGAAGACAGGTCATTTACAACTGACCACACAGTCAACAATAGAGAGAAGACAATACAACAACACGACCAGAATAATCAAGAAAAAATAGGATAATATGAAATTATCTAACTTATAGACAATACATATTGAAGAAGTTCTAGAAGCACAAATCAAAGGCATTAGAAACCCCTTCAGAAAAATAATATCTGAGAATTATCCAAATATAGAAAACATGATGGACATCCAAAGACAGGAGACATTCAGAATCCCTCACAAAACAAGATCAAAGAAGAACTTCTCCATACCACATATTAATCAATGACTAACATAGAGGACAAAGAGAGAGTTTTATATGTATAGAGAGCAGAATAATGGGTGATATTCAGGAATGACACTCCAGACATCTCAACCCAAATCATGAAATCCAGTAGGAAATGTTATACTCCAAACCCTGAAAGATAACAAGTTCTAAGACTGCTATATCCAGCAAAGGTATATTACATTATTGATGAAGAAAAAATATCTTACAAAACAAGCAGAAAACTAAAATAATTCATGAATATTAATGCTTGCACTGGCGAAAACATGTAAAGAAAAAAAAAAACACAAAGAAGTAAAAAGAAATAAATATAAGAACCAGAAAAAAAGGCAAATCCACCATATCGGCAAATAAGTGAAGGAGAAAAAACACTATGTCAAACAGAAAATATAACTCAATCTCAGAAAAAGTATGTAATTTGCCTAAAATTATAGTGTTTCTATGTGGTGAAAGTAGTATTTGAATCAAATAAGCTGACTTTAAAAACCCATGTGTTTAACAATATGTTAGATGAATAAGGACTATTTCTACTTTACTTCAATCTAGACATCTACCACTCATTATTATAAATGTAGCTTTAATAAAGGATTACTTGATCTAGTTCTTGCTTTTAGATCCATTGTGCTAGATTAATCAACACCTTTATAAATGTTTCTTTAAAATTGATGAAATTAATAACTACTTCATAGGGTTGTTTAAATTATTGTTTGATAATGTATGTTGTGTACCAGGTAAAATATATTATTGTATTTAATCTTTTAGAGTAGTAATCGTGGTAATAATAATAATAATAATAATACCATGCATTTACTGATAGATTTCTACAAATTAGGAATTAAATTAAATATTTTTTGTTGATAATCTTAATAGTTTCCACAAGAACATGTTTAATGTTAGTTCCAGTATATTAATGAAGCCAGTGAGGCACAGTAAGATTAAGTATATTTCCAATCATCACACATCTAGCTGGCAAATTTTAGAGCCATGATAGAAATCCAAATAATGTAGTGCCTTTTGAAGTCAATATCAACCAGGCCTTTATATTCTTTTTGTTTTGTAGCGCTCACCCCTATTCAATGATGAAGTGACCAGCTACTGAACCCATGTGATCTCCATGTAAATGATTCTACTATTTGCAGTAACAAAACTTGATCTAATTCTTTTCAAAGGGAATATGAAAGAACTTAGCCTACTCAAGAGCAGTAAGGATGTAAAAGTTGGTGGAACACAGTGAGCAAAGGAGTAAGTGGTAAGATGAAAGAGAGTAAAATAAAGAAGGTCAGTGCTGACAATAGATTATAGGGGAATAGGTTAGTAATAGGGAGAGTAGTTAGGTAGTTACTACAATAATTACTTCCTTTTCCTCATTTCCCTATGTGTTGATTTTTATTCTACTTAGAAGTTCTTTATGTGTAATTACAAAAAAGTTGAAGTTGCCCAACTATCCATTAAAATCAATGACTAAGTTCATGAACCCTTTCTCAGATGGTGTAGGAAATGTTTTTATCCAAAGGAATAGTACAGCCAGTTAATATTTTTTTTCCAAAATCACATATTTTATCTTTTAGCATTAATAATTTTCTAGGATACCACCACCTGAACCAGATTGTTGACAACACTTAATTTCAGTATCCACAGCATAAGTTTGAAAGTTGCTCATGGCTACAGAAAGGTTCATTTATGAACAATTAACATGGGCCTCAAATAGTCAAACAGTTTACCATGGAAATTTACTTCTTAAAGTGAATTGCTTTACTAACTGTCACTGCCTGGGATTTACTCTTTTATTCCTCACTTTTGAAGATTTGGTGCAAGATATTTAAAATGTCTGAGCATTAGTATCTACTAATATCTATTAGTTATATATTCATTTGTTTCCTAATAGGGTAAGATTAATAGCTTCATGTAAAGTGTTTAGAAACAGTGCTTTCTATTTTAAGTACTCAATAAGACTTTCTCCTTTACTCAATATTCTGGTAGTATTTATAATTTTTTATCATAAGTGCCTTCTCTACATTTAAGAACAATTAATTGGACATCTAGTGTGTTTTATACATTTTACTATGTGTTGGGATGAAGAAAAACTAGGACAATTTTATTTTTAAAAGAAGTTTTATGGATAATGGTACATGTAGACATGTGAACAAATTCACAGTGGTGAATGTTAAGGGTTCATTTATAGGTAAATTATTGAATGTAAATATCAACTTGAACTATAAACCCCATCCTAGGCTTTGTATGATCTAGGTAAGTGAATTCTATCAAAGTCTGTTTTCCATTGTTCCTCATATTTTCAAAGAAATGTTATTTTTCTCAAAGTTTGGTGAGTTATCCAGTGGAAAAGGAATAATTTCACTTTTTATGCCAACAAAGTATGCAAGATCATAATTTAATGAGTCATCTTCAATTAAATAGTACTTTGTGAGAGAATTATGCACATTTTAAAGGTGCTTCAGCTGCTTCTATTACTCACCATTGTATAACATCACCACAGGACTAAGGGTAATTCTCCAAGTAGATGAAAAAATTTTATCATTTATTTAGAAAAAAAGTTCAGCATGTATCTCATAACTTCATCTTCCAAAACCTTTTATTCTTCTTAAAGGTTCAATATGCACTTGGCAATATTTTCTGACATAAAAATATGAATCATAAAAAGTCATACCTAGCTAGCTAGCAAATATTTAGAAGTGAATAAATTGGTAAATGTCATGACACACATTTTGTTAAGTATTTTTTGGATCAAGAACACCAGACATTCAGAATAAATGTCAATAAAGCTAAATTAAAAAATAATAAGTATGAAATGTGGAAAGCTATGAGTACCTTTTTTTCCTTGGAATGTATTTCAATTTCATTTTTTCACAGAAAATAGATTATATTTGATTGAGAATTAAGTAGATTCATTGTGGTGTTCTGTCCAATTGGGCAATTTTATGAGACTATATGTTTGTGAATGCTGTAATATAGGAAGATTTTTCTGCCAGGATCAAATTATTATGTATATATTTGTATACCAAAAATATAATGATCAATACTGGGATACATGATTATTTTAGTGAGTGGACATAATGTTTTATATATTTACATAGAAGACACAACTTTTGAATTATAGAATAAGATATTTGTAAATAAACTTTCCATAAAATTAACATTAAAAACCTTCCCAAAATTGTCAAATCAACTTTTACTGAACTATTGTAAATAAACAAATGCCTGGAAAAATATGAGGAACACCTATTCATGTAAAATTGCTGAACTTTGGTAAAAATAGCAGCGTGTGTGATGGGTTGACAATATCTACCCTCATTTTTCTCTTCTCAGTCCCATGCTAACATTGAAAATCAGGACACTTGCAACTATGGCCTTAGACTTGTAGTTACTGTGAAAAGCAGATCAGGTTTGGAGTTTCTGAAAAGTTGCATACCCAGGGCCTTATAACTACTTAAACTCTCTCTCAACTTGGAAAAGATCCATTTGCTGGGTGGTGTTTGACTTCACTTAGAGCTCATTCTGTAGGAAGAGCTCTATCTTCAGGGTTCTTGCCAAAATAAATCAACAATAATTGTTTAATATGTAGCTTTGTGAGGCTGGTACCTACTGGGGCTAAGAAGTGTCTGGCCAAAAACGAAAAAGGAATGTCTGGGAAATAAGATGTCAATATATGGATTTGATAAAGTCTCATATCCCAGGGTTTCTTCAAAGCCATAAATATATTCAGGGCTGTGCATGTCCAGTTAAAATTTGAGAGTGCCCCAATTTTTCACTTCTGGCTGACATTGAGAGGCTGTGCAAATAGTAAATGAAGCTTACTGGCAGAGCTGTAAATTACCTAAGTGTTCAAGGCAGGCCTCAAAACACACAGATAGCCACTTTGCAAAGTGTAAGAGGATATTAGTTAAAGCTTTGGAGGAAATATCTGTCCAATCATTATCTGTCCTCAAATTAACTAAGCAGAGACTTCAGTGTACACACACAATGAGAAATATGGATTTAATAGAATTAGTAAGGGAAAGTCACTAAACAAACAAATAGCAACAATATAAAAAAGAAACAGAAATTAATTTGAGGAGATTCTTATTTCAATACATACCATGTGATATTTTAAATATCCAATTTTTAAGGAAAACTATGAGATATACAAAGTCACAGTATTTATAGCCTACACACTGAAAAATACAATGGAAGTTGTCTCTTAGGAAACTCTAATTTCAGACTTACTACATAATAACTTTTAATCAGTTATTACAATATGTTGGAAGAAAAGGAATTCATACTGATTGAATTAAAGAAAAGTATGAAGTTGACATCATACCAACATACATCAATGAAAAGACAAATTTAAAGAAAAGAATAAAAAGAAATCCTATACTTGAAAAGCACAATTATTGAAGGAAAAAACTCACTAGGTATTCTCAACAGCAAATATAAACTGGTAAAGAAAGAATTGGATAAACTTAAGGATAGGTAAATTAAAATTATCCTTTCCAAGAAAAAGGAATGAATAAAAATGAGCAACACAGATATCTGTGGGGCACCATAAATTGTACCAACATACACATAATAGGAATCCCAGAGGGAGAAGTTGAAGGCAACACTTTAAAATGATAAAAGGATTATTGCAAGATGAAGATATAAATAATATATATGTAACAACAGAGCCTACAAATACATGAGACTGAAATTGGCAGAACTGAAAGGAGAAACAAAAAAATTAACAATAGTATTCAGAGACTTTTGTACTGTATTATCAGTAATTGATAGAACTATCAAAAAGAAATTGATAAGGACATATCTTTATCCTTTATCCATCTTTAAACAGAAAGTTAGCAAGGATGTAAAACAACTTTAAAAGCAACTGGGAACACTGGGATATGCCTATAATCCCAGTGCTTGGGAGGTGGAGACAGGAGAATCACAGGTTCCATGCTAGCACACAGTAATTTAGCAAGACTTTTTTCAAAATAAAAATTAGAGGGATTAGGGGTATAGAAGACATGTAGAATTTCTCTCAGTTTAACCTTATGTACCCCCTTCCCACAAAAACATGAAAAAAAGACTTAAAAACCCTATTTCACCCAGGAACAGTAGAACACAATTCTTCTGAAGCACATATACAATGTTTTCCATGATAGACCATAGACTGGGCCATAAATCAAGTGTCACCTAATTTTAAAACATTTAAATTACACAAAGCATCTCTATAGACAAAATGGAACTTAATTATAAATCAATAACAGAAGGAAGTCGTAAAATCCACAACAATTTGGAAATTGAGCAATTTATTCCTTATCTATTTTTATGGTTTCAATTTTGACAGATAAAATAATATGTATTTATCAAATACAATATGATGTCATGAAGTATATATGTGTTGTGAAATGGATAAGACTAGCTAATTAACTTATGAATTACCCCTCATAGTTATCATTATTATGGTGAGAACACTCACCTACTCTTTTAGCAGTTTTCAAGAATACAAATGTATTGTTGGTAACTATGGTCACCATGTTATACCACAGATTTCTCAAACTTACTCCTCTCATATAACTGAAATTATGGGTTCTTTGATGATCACCACCTCATACCTTCTCTAACCACCCCAGTCCCTGGTAGTCATCATTCTACTTTCTATTTCTCTGTGATCAAGTTGTTTATGTTCCATACGTGAGTGAGAACACGTGGTACTTGTCTCTCTCTATGCCTGGCTTATTTCACTTAATGTAATGTCTTCCAGGCTCATGAATATCCCAAATGAGAGAAGTTTTTTTCTTTTGGTACATTGTGTACAGTAATATATTTTCTTTTTCTATTTATCTGTTGATGGAAACTTAGGTTAATTCCAACCTTTCCTATTTTCAATAGTCCTACAACAGATATGTGAGTGCAGATGTCTCTTCAACATGCAGATTTCATTTATTTTGGGTATATACCCAGTAGTGGGATTGCTGGATTGAATGGTAGTTCCATTTTTATTTGGAGTAGGGGAACTCCACAGTTTTCCATAATGACTGTACTAATTCACAGTCCACTAAAAGCGTACAGGAGTTCTGTTTTATTCACATCTTCCCTAATACTTGTGCTTTTTCTTTTATGTTCTGCTTCTAGAGAGAGTTTTGTCTTTGTCTCATTCATTTGTTCAAAACTGCCTAAGGAATGCTTAATATGTGAAGAACACCAGTATACTACACACCAAAACTTTAACACAACTGAGCTTCTACTTCCATAGGACTGGTTGTCATGAAAGAGTCTCTTGCCCTTTTGACAATAGTCTTTACAATACTTTTAAGGGAATATAGCATTGTGATTATAATTTGCATTACACTGATGATTGGTACTGTTAAGCATTTTTTCAAACCTGTTGGTCATTTACAGGTCTTCTTTTGAGAAATGTCTTTTCACATCTTTTGCTCATTTTGTAATCAAGTTATTTGTTTTCTAGTTATTGAGTTATGTTTGTTCATTACTTATTTAGGTTATTAACCTTACATAAAACAGAATTTGCAAGTGTTTTCTCCTATTGTGTAGATTGTTGCTTTACTTTTTTTTCTTTTGCTCTACAAATACTTGATTTTGATATAATCTCATTTGTCTATTCTTGCTTTGGATGCCCATTAATCATTTAAAAATGATCATATAAAAAGTTGCCTAGAAAAATGTCTCAGAAATTTTCTCCTATATTTTTCTGCTAGTTTCATGTTTAAATTTATACCTTTAATTCATTTTGAAATTATTTTTACATGTGGTATGACAAAAAGGCCCATTTTCATTTTTCTGCATATGGATATCTAGTTTTCCAACACTATTGAAGAGACTTTTTTTTGTATGTGGTACTGGGGATTGAACTCAGGGGCATTCTACCTCTAAGCTATACCCCTAGCCCTATTTTTTATTCTTTATTTTGAAACAGGGTCTCACTAAATTGCGGAATGCCTCACTATGTAGCTGAGGTTGGCCTCGAATCCGGATCCTCTGGTCTCAGCCTTCCAAATGCTGGGATTACAAGTGTGCGTGGGATTACCATGCCTATCTCTTTTTCTTTCTGCATTATGTGTTCTTGGCACTTTTTTTCAATAATCAGATGTCTCCAAATACAGAATTATTTTTGGGCATTCTATTCTTTTCCACTCGACTGTGTGTTTTTATGCAGAACCATGGTGCTTTAGTTTCTGTGTTAAATGTTTGTTTTCATGACCAAAATACCTGACAGGAGGAAAGAAAGGTTTATTTTGGCTGATAATTTTAGAGGTTCCGTCCACACTTAGCTAAATCCAAGGTCAAAATATCATGGAGACAGAATATGATAAAGGAGAGCTGCTCAGCTCATGACAGCTGAGAAGCAGAAGCGTCGGGGTAGAGAGAGATAGAGATAGAGTGTTACCCACCTTCTCTAGCCATACTCCAGCTGGGAACCTCACTATCTAGCCTAATATATGAGGTTTGGTGGAACATTTAAGATCTAAACCATAGCAGATACTATAACTTTGTAGTATATTTTGAGGTTAGAAATTATGGTACCCTCTTTTTGTTCTTTTTACTCAAGAATGCTTTGTTTGGGGGGATCTTTCTTGAACCTGTACAAATTTTTGTACTGATTTCTATTTTTATCAAAAATTGTACTAGAATTTTGAGAGGGATTACATTGAATATATAGAATGATTTGTGTATTATGGACATTTTAATATTTCTTCCACTATGTTAACATATGACGTCTTCCCATTTATTTTTGTTTTATTCAATTTATTTTATTGATGCATTATAGTTTTTGGTGTGAAGATATATTTTACCTATGTGGGTAAATTTATCCCTAAGTATTTTTGCTAGCTGTTATAAATGGTAGTATTTTCCTAATTTTTAAATAGTTCACTGTTTATGCCAAGAATTGCTACTGGTTTGGGCATGTTTGTGTCTTGCAATTCTGAATTTTTATTAGTTATAAGTTATTTTTGTGTGGATTCCTTAGTTTTTCTGTATAGAAGGTCATGTCATCTGTAAACAAGAAAAATTTTGCTACTCCTTTTGCATTTTGATAATTTTTACTTCTTTCCCTTGCTTAATTGTTCTATCTAGAACTCCCAGTACAATGTTGAAAAGAATTGGTGACAGTGAGCATCCTTGTCTTGTTCAGGATCTTAGAAGAAAAGCTTTCAACTTTTCACCATTGAGTATGATGTTAGCAGTAGGTTTGTCATATATGACCTTTATTATGTGGAGGAAAATTCCTTCTATACTTAATTTGTTGAATGTTTCTATTGTGGAAGGGTATTACATTTAGTCAATTTTTTTCTGCATCTATTGAAATAAATTATCATATAGTTTGTGTTCTTTATTCTGTTAAAGGGATGTATTATAATTCTCAATTTTTGAGTAATATATTTCTCTATAACCACTTGAACAAAGAATAAATTGCATAAGAGTTTAATATTTTAAGCTGAGTTAAAATAAAATGCAACCCATCAAGTTTTTAGGCAGGCAGTTGAAATGCTTAGAGGGAAAGTTAGAGTTTTAACTGTCTCAATTAGCAAATAAAAAATCTGAAATTACTAATCTTAGGTGCCACCTTAAAAACCTATAAAAAGAAGAGAAGCCAAACTGCAGGTGAAGGGAAGAAAGAAAATGAAGATTAGAGTAGAAATTAGTGAAATGGAAAGCAGAATAACTATAGAGAAGAAAAATGAAACAAAATATGGTTCTTTGAAAAGATCAATAAATTTATTAAACCTTTACATAAATGAGGCTTGTAAAAAACAAAGACACAGATCACATTACTAAGGAATAGAATAGGAGACTTTACCACTGACACCGTAGAAATTAAGATAATTAGGAGGAAATAATATGAAAAGTTTTATGTCAACAAACTGACATCTGAGGTAAAATGAACAAATCCCAAGTAAATCACAAATTTAAAAGATGTACTAAAGAAGTAATATAAATTCTGAATAAATGTATAACAAATGAAGAACTTAAATTAGTAATTAAAAATCTTTCCACAATGATAAGCTCATGCCCAATGTCTTTATGGGTGAAATTTATTAAAGATTTAAATGGAAATTAATATCAATACTAAATTACGTCTTCCACAAAATTTAGGACAATGGGAGGTCCCTGAACCCATTCTGTGAATCTGGTATCACACTTACATGAAAAATAAATTATAAAAATAACAAACTCAAGCCGGGCGTGGTGGCTCATGCTTGTAATCCCAGCATTTGGGAGCTGAGACCTGAGGATCCGGGTTCGCGGCCAGCCTCAGCTACCCAGTGAGGCCCTCCACAACTTAGTGAGACCCTGTTTCAAAATAAAGAATAAAAAATAGGGCTGGGGGTGTAGCTCAGAGGTAGAATGCCCCTGAGTTCAATCCCCAGTACTGCAAAAAAAAAAAAAAAAAAAAAGTTTAAAAAAAAATAACAAACTCTATAGGCCAATTTCTCCAATAAATAAAACAATGTAAAAGCCTGAAAAGTAGTAACTAATCAAATCCAAAATACGTAAGAATGATTATATACAACAGTCATTGAGATTTGTCCTAAAAATTCAAGGTTTGTTTAACACCAAAAATTTGAATAATGTAACATATTATATTTATTGAATAAAGCATACAAACTGCAGAATAATTTTAGTAGACTCACTAAATGCAGTTGACAAAAATGAAACTCCCATTCCTAATAACAATTATTAATAGAACTGAGAAAAAAGGAAGTTCCTTAACTTGAGAAAAATTTTGACCTATTTTCTTCTAGAATTTATTCAGACTTTTCTGATCAGAGACCAGCAAACATTCTAGTTAATCATATCATATTGTCAATTGGACTCCACTTATTTAAGAAATAAAAATAAAAGTAATGCAATCTTTAAAAAATAAAGGTTGAAATAAAAGGGCAATAGTAACAAGGAAAGAAACCAAAAATACATTTTCATTTTGAATCATACAAAATCTTGTTTTTTAACGTTGAGGAAGCCACATAGTTCAGACATTAATCAGCATATGTTAGTCTCCTAAGATATGGGATTCCTCAAAAGGGACCCTAAGATTAGAGATAAAGCCAAAGCATGATGTCAAGAGAAATAATCCCTAAGCCCTCACTCTTTCCTCAACCAAGGGCGGATTACCTACTAGTTCCTGTTTTCTTTACGTTGTTTCTCTTGTCATTCACGAGTGATTTAGTCTCTACTTAATTGGACTTCAATTGATTTGCTCTTTTTTGCCTCAAATGGCACTATACTCATATTATTGGTTTCTTACATGAGTTCTTATTCAAGTGACTTACACCTCAGAAAGTGAAAGACATTACTTTAGTGTTGCTGACATCAGGAGGCCACTTGCAATGAATGTGAACAAATGAGTCCACTATTGCAGAAAGCATCATTTCATCTAATTTGAAAAAACCTAATAAGAATATTGGGAAGCATACAATTATAATAATAATAATTAAAATAAAATTAATTTATGCTTCCCAATATTCTTAAGTTTTTTCAAATTATCATTATTTTTTTATTTTTATTTTTATTGTATGTGAAATTGAACCCAGAGGCATTGTACCTCTAAGCCACACGTCCAGTTCTTTTTATTTTTTATCATGAGACAGTATCATTAAGTTTCTTGGGGCCTTGCTAAATTGCTGAGGCTGGCCTTGAACCGAATATCCTCTTGTCTCAGCTTCCCAAGCAATGGGTTTACAGGCATGCACCACCAGGACCAGCAGAAAATTATTTTTAAACTATTGTGAATCTCATAGATGGACAGTCAACTTTTGGAGTAAATCAGGTGTTAATAGTTTCATAGTGCAGTGTATAGATCTATATTTTGTCCCTACCCCTTGATCTGGGACTAAAATTAGTCATGTTAGCAGCTAGAGCAAGGTGCAAAATTCCTACCACTAATTACTTTCTGGATTAATGGTATGGAAGGCTCCCAAACACATAGTAAAATATTAACATATTATCTCTTTATTAGCCATAGCATCTTCATTTAAACTAGTTTATCACATTAGTTCTACATGCCCAGGAAAGAAAAGAAGCTATAGGATGGAGAGAGACGATGTTGGTAAGGAAAAAAGAAAGAAAAACAACTTCTCAGTTGAGCCAGATAGGGGCTTATGGGTAGCCAGAATGTGGACCAAAGCTTTTTAGTATGTCAAAGTGTTAATTTTGGAGTCTTAAAACCAATAGGATAGCGGTTAAGAGAAAAATTTTGAGAACCATGATGCGTGAGCCTGAAACCTTGAAAGTGGTCAGGATGACACCTGGGCTTCCACAGCCTTTGAGTCCTTTCAAGGTCCCCACACAGTAGTTTCCCATCCACTTCTTTACATTAAATGGCATCCTGAGTCTCATCTCAGTTTGACAATGGCTAGGCCCCACCTGTGATTGTGCAGATGGGACACTGGGGCTTAGAGTCCAAGGCAGCTTTCTCCTTGAGTGTTTGGAATCTTGGTCCGGTGAGACAGACTTCTAGCCTCTCCTACTTCACTGGGTATTGAACATTGGACATGCCACTTAGCCTCTTTCTCTGTGCTTTACTTTTCTAATCTGAAAAATGAGAATAATAATAATGCCAATTTCATGAGGTCATTGTGAGAAGTCAGTAGAATGAATCTGGAAAAATTAAAAGAGAGTTCTATAAAATGGCACGTGCTGTTAGTTGGGATAATGACAATGATGACATACTTAGCAAAATGCCTGGCATATGGTAAATAGTTAATAATTATCTGTTATAAGTCATTATTACTGATATACATGATGATTGTACCTTGTGTGAGTCCTGAGAGGACTACCTTGCCAAAATGAACACTAGCATAGCATTAGCTACTCCCGAAGTTTCCCCACTGTTCTTTCTTGCACATTCCATTGTGGGCTGTTTCTGCTTTTGGTGACATCGACTCACAGTGATTCTTATACTTTAGTATGCATCAGAATCACCTGAGGAACTGGTAGAAAATACGTGTCCTGGCACCACTTCAAAGGTTTTGATTCAATAATTCTAGAAGTGCCTATCAAAAATATGAATTTTAAATGAGTACCCTAGGCTATACTGATGCAGGTGATTTTTGGAATGCATTTTGAGACAATCTGTGCTAGAAACTCTTCAGTTGCCTTTTGGGAATATGGTGGTTTTCTGGGTTGTTTTTTCTTGTCTGTCCAAGATCCTCCCTCACCAACTGTCACACCCATGAGAAGAAAAGGCTGGGAAAAATTCCCACAAAGTCAGCCAGGAAAGGGAGGAAGGTTTAATAGATACCAAGGGAAGAAAAGATTTGAGGAGGGCAAGAGCAGGCCCTTTCCAATTAGGTCCATGTGGCTGCCCCTGGCTCAGTGGGTAGTCAGGGAGCAACAGTGCTTCTCACACTCACTGAGTTGGAGAAGAGGCCAGGGCGCAGCTGGAGATTGGTATTCAGTAGTAAGAGCCTTGGCAGAGCTTAATGAACAAAAATGTGGTAACGCAAAACCTTGCTAATTCAGTCTAATTGGGGGCCTGAATAATTTTTTTAATTAAAAATTTTTAATTAAAAATGATAGAATATTTTAAAGGCAATTTTATTACAGTAAAGGCGCTACAGCAACCCAAACCAGACTAACAAAGTGTTGCCAAGTAGTGGGCCTCTGGGAGCTCGTGTAATGAATTGAGAATTATTTGTCATCAGGAATTTGTATGTAAATGGATTTGTATGTAAATGGATGCTTCAAAGGTGCTTGAAAACAGTTTGTTCTTTTAAGGGAGATAAATTTGCCCCTGGTAATCATGTTTGCATGATTTTACTCATACCCACCGCTCCCATTCCTTTGCCAGCTATGCCATCCAGGTTGACATTCCGGTAGCATGCATTCAAGTTCATTTGTAAAGTACTTAAAATCATACATTTCATTTGGAGATTTAATAGGTCACAATATTTTGTGTGTAAGTTGAAAGAAAGTCTGAACTAGAAGGGGGCTTAGAGATCAATCAGCCTCACACCCTCATTTTGGGATGGAGAAACTAAGACTCATAATAAGGATGAGTCTTAGAATTGAGACAGAATTGAGATAGAGCTAGAATTAAATTCCAGAGCTAGCACATTCCAGAGTAGCCTGCTTCCTACTGTATGAACCATAATGCTTCATAATGAATGCCACATACTAAAATGTATGCAGACAAATAATAACGTTTTCATTAGAATCTTTCTGTTTAACAATGTACTCTAAGAACAATCCAAATGTGAATTCATGAGATTCTACATAAATATGATAAGATATATAAGGGCTCAAGATGTAGAATTTCATTTTGGTATGAAAAATTTTAATATACTAATTACTGAAAGGAGGAAAATTATTGTTATTTGAGAGTGCAGACAAGGAACAGGAAGAAACAGAAATCAATAAGTGGGCAAATGACAAGAGGTCCAGGAAGGGCTCTTGCCTTTAGCAAAATTATGCCAGCAAGGTGTATCTTTATCAACCTTTACCTCACCCACTGCTCTGTCTCTCTCTTCCTTATCTCTTTTTCTAGAATACTTATGAAACATTTATAGGATAAAGGATGGGAATTACTGCCAAAATATTCTGGCAATGTCATTCTTAAGTAAGAATATATACATTCCCATGTTCATTGCAGCATTATTTATTATATCTGAAATTTGGAAACAAACTAAATTCTCATCAACAGATGGATAAAGTAAATGTGTTATATATACACAATGGAATACTATTAATTATTTAAAACGAAGAAAATTCAGCTGGGCATGGTAAACACTTGTAATTCCAGTACTTGGGAGGCTGAAACAGGAGGCTATCAGGTTTGAACCCAGTACAAGTAACTTAGCAAGACCTTGTTTAAAAATAAAAATTAGTTAAATAAATAAATAAACAAACAGGGCTTGGGGTGTAGTTCAGTGATAGAGCACCTTTGGGTTCACTTCTCAGTAACTAACACACACACACACGCACAAAGTAACTTCTGTCATATGGAACAATAGGATGAACTGAGGTCATTATGCAAAGTGAAATAAACCAGCCAGAGAAAAACAAATACGACACAACATCACTTATACATGAAAGAAAAAAAAAGTTGAATTCACAGTGGCAGAGAATAGAATTAGGGTTATCAGACACTATGGGTGGTGGTGGATGGGGAAAGGGGAGTTGTTAACCAACAGATAGAAAGTTTCAATTATACGACAGGAATAGATTCCAGTGATCTATTGCACAGCATGGTAACTAGAGTTAATAAAAATGTATTGCACATTTTTAATTATTGAAAAAGTATTTTTTAAATGTTCGTGTACTACGTAAATATATGCAATTAATATTTTTAATTAAAAATAAAATAAAAATTTAAAAGAACTCCTAAAAGGTGACCCTTTCTTTTTTTTTTTTTTCCGGTACTGGGCATTGAACCCAGGGGCATTCTACCTCCGAGCTATACCTCCAGCCCTATTTTTTTTTTTTTTTTGGTACTGGGGATGGAACCCAGGGGCATTCTACCTCCGAGCTATACCCCCAGCCCTATTTTTTATTCTTTATTTTGAAACCGAGTCTCACTAAGTTGCGGAGTGCCTCACTAGGTAGCTGAGGCTGGCCTCAAACCCGGATCCTCCGGTCTCAGCCTCCCAAACGCTGGGATTACAAGCGTGCTCCACCACACTAGGCAAGGTGACCCTTTCTTCTTACAACATGTGAGAGTATGGTTAGAAGGTGTAATCTATGAACTAAGAAGTATTACTAGAATGAATATTAATATATAATATTAATATTAGAATATAATACAATATTATTGTATTATATAACAAAATTATATAATAATATAATGATAACATAATTGTACTATTATAAATATTAATTATATAGTTGCATTAGAAATGTATATATTAATATTATTAATTATAAAATACTATATATTAATACTATATATATATATATATATATATATATATATATTCCTATTACTTTTCTCCTTAATAGTATTCCTATATCTTCCTGGATCTTAGACTTTCCAGTCTCTAGAAATTGTGTGAAATAAATTTCTGCTGTTTATAAGTTAGTTATTCTAAAACATCTTGTTATAGCAGGTCAAGTAAATGAACTAAGACCGTATGCTCTAACTTCAAAACTTCTCATCTCTAAGACTACCGCCATCCTTTTCAGGATGACTGGAGTAAACACTTAACTGTTTATCCAAGCTTCTATTCTGTTCCTCCATAGTCTCTTCTCCACAAAGGATTCAAACCAGTATCTTACAATTGTAAATAAGATATTTCACTTTTTTTTGCTTAAAACCCCTGAATTCTAATCCAATTAAATTTATAATTCAATGTAAACATTAGTCCTAAACATTTTGATCTTTGCCTACCTCCCTGTTTTTCCCATCCCACCTTCTCACTAAATCACAATGCTCCTACCTCAAAAACTTCTCGTTTTTCCTCAAACATATGAATCTCATACCAGTTTTTGCCCTTTGCCTTTTCTGTTCCCTCTTTCTGGAGTGCTCTTCACTGAGATCTTTGCTTGGATGTCTGTTTGTGCAAATATTACTACTTTGGGGTAGCCTTTTCTGACCTTCTGAAGTAGCTTTTAATTTTTTATCCCATAATCTTTTTTCATCTTTCTTCTTGACATTTGTAATGGCCAGAAATTTATCTAAATAACCTTATTTGTGCATTCTTTGTCTTCCTCGATTATAATGAAAGTTCCTTGTGAGCTGGCACTTTGTCTTTCTCATTCCCTGTTGTATACTTAGTACTAGAACAGTGCTAAGCATATACTAGACAATAAATAGTGTTAAATGAATGATTATAAATAAGCATTGCCTCATATTGTGCATCATGGACCTTGATACCATTTAATATCCAAGTCAAAATGAGATATATTATTATGACAAAATGTTGAGTCTACAACACCAACAATGATTTACTGGAAGTCTGAAGTCAAAGCTATTATACCCAAAGGCTTTAGTTGGAAAAATAACCACTTAATATAAAAACCCTCAATTTACTTTGCTTTTGAATTACTGAAATCTGATATCATGATGCTTGTACCTTTGAAAATAATCTCTCTGGGAAAAAATGCAATATTATGTAATAACTCCTTGACAATGTATTGACCCAACTGGGGTTTGAATCAATCCTTTGGAGACTGTAAGCCATCCCAAGCACGCATTCTTGACATAGTCAATTATGTCAACATGACTTAGCTATCATATGTTCTAGAATAATGTAGGGAAGCGCACCCCCCAAAAAAATCTTTGGTTTTACATTACCAGACTAAATAGGGATACTTGATTCTGGAAAAGATATTTTGACTTTCACATTGAATGAGAAAACTATCATGGACATGAGTTATTGCACGATCTTCTTTTTTCTATTCTCCGATTTTCTGTGAAGAGTATCTTCAATGTTAAGGGAAAAAGGAAAGAAGAGATCATGGACACTAAATTTGGTAACTATGTTAACACATCCTGAGAAATTTTAAAATGGGAGAGAATTAAAATTGTAGAATCAAATATGTTGTTTTAAAATTGCTTTTCTAGATCAACCACTCTTTCAATATTCTGGAAAGCAAGGAAAGTTGCTTTTTTGAAATAGGAAGCACCAGATTAATAGCTGTGACATTTGCTTATATTCTGTTCCAGTACAATGAGCTCAGAATCAAAATATCTGAACACTAGTGCTAATTAAGTTCAACATGATACATTGTGACTTTAAACAAGTCACCTTTCCCCTCAACTTTTGCTTCATTTATAACTCAGATGATGACACCAGGTTTTGGGGAAGATCATTGTTTTTGTGTAGTACTGGGGATTAAACCCAGTGGGATTCTACCTCTGAGCTACATCCCTAGGCCTAGTTTTATTTTATTTTTATTTTGAAATAGGGTCTCACTAAGCTGCTGAGAGCCTCACTAAGTTGCTAGTACAGTGACTACAAGGGTGTACCACCACACACAGCTCTCAAGTATTCAAATATATGTGTTGGAATATGTATACACACATATATATTTATTACATATAAACGTATGCATTTCCAATGTATTTTATATAAACTTCATATGAAATATAAGTGTAAAAGTACAACAGTAACATATAAAGTTTAATATTTATTATATATATATTATATATAGGCCCATAAGCAATTATCCAATGATGGCAAGATCATTCAATAGATCTATTATGGAGGAGAAATGTTGAGCAAAATGGATCTTAGAAGAAACGTTTGTGAAGCCAAAGCTTATAGTCATTTGCATACAAATCTTCATCTGGAGCCATTGTAATTGCTGGACAGAAATCAAGTAAAAAAAAAATCTGTCAGAATTTGAACTGGTTAGTTTAAAGGAGGGCATGAACAGATTGTCTAGGCCCAACTAATGTACCTTTGAGATGGTTACTTAGCTGATGCTACTAGTCAGGTTGGTTTATGAAAAAGAAATACTGCAAAGGAACCTTAACAAAGCCTATATTTGGATGTCCCCCATTGTTCATAATTTTGAGTGCTTGAGGGTTAACTTAAAGGCATGCAGCATCTGTCTTCAATTATATAACACAGCAGCTAAAGTCCTACTTCATTTATTATGTACTATAAAACAGACTATGCTTATTTTTCTCTGTGGCATGGTGATGCTCTTAGACATTGTACCATCTTTTATCAGGAAGAAAGTGTGCAAAAGAACAGCAGACCCTTCCACAAACAGAATTTTTGAAGACTTCAAACATACTTTATTTTTAACAACTTTAAAAAAACTTGTGAAAAAGTTTATTAATGACCAAAAGCTTACTTTGATTGTAGAAAATGCAGTCTACAATGTATTTTTTTGCAGTACTGGGGATTGAACTCAGAGGCATTCTATCTTCAAGCTATACCCTCAGCCCTATTTTTTATTCTTTATTTTGAAACCGAGTCTCACTAAGTTGCAGAGTGCCTCACTAAGCAGCTGAGGCTGGCCGTGAACCCGGATCCTCCGGTCTCAGCCTCCCGAATGCTGGGATTACAAGCGTGCGCCACCATGCCCAGGCTCTCCTCTTTCAGATCTGCTAATCTGGACAAAAATAGGAGGTTCTTTTCTCCTCCTTTTTTTTTCTTTTTCTTCTTTGGTACTAGGGATTGAACCCAGGGGCATTCTACCTCTGAGCTACAGCCCCAGCCCTATTTTTCATTCTTTATTTTGAAAGAGGGTCTCACTAAGTTGCGGAGGACCTACCTCACTAAGTAGCTGAGGCTGGCTGTGAACCTGTGGTCCTCGGGTCTCAACCTCCCAAATGCTGGGATTGCAAGTATGCATCACCATGTCTGCCTTAAAATTTTCAAAGTAAATACATTTTACAACTATCATGTAAAAACATTCAGTAGTTTGGAAAGGTTTTATTAATATATAAAAATCTTTATTTCTAAAAGAAATACAGACTGCAATTTAAATATATGTATATATATTTAAAATTATTTACATAATTTAAAGATTATTGGCTAAATATATTTCAATCTGCTTCCTTAACGTTTAACTTCTTACATATCTACAAACAACTATTAAAATTAATAACTTAATATTGGTGCAAGACTATTAACTAAACTGAAGGCTTTCTTAGGATTTTCTTGGTTTCCACTCATGTCCTTTTTCTGTTCTGAGAGTTAACATGTCTTCTTATTCTTCTTTGGTTGTGATAGTTTCCATTTTTCCTTCTTTCTTATCATAGGACAGTTTTAAGGTGTGCAGATCATGTGTTTTGTAGACTATCCCTCAATTTGGGATTAAGATAATAAATATATAAATATATATATTTCTTTATAGTACTGGGGATATTGAATCTTAGGGATGCTCTCCAATTGCGCTTCACCTCCAGCCATTTTCAAATTTTATTTTATTTATTATATTTTTAGATGGAGTCTCACTAAGTTGTCTAGGCTCTGGCCTCAAACTTGCAATCCTCCTCAGCCTCCCAAGTACTAGGATTACATGGGTACACCAGAGAACCTGACTAATATTTCAAAGTAATGTCTTTTTGGCAAGAATGTAACAGAAATGATTTGGTTTCCCTCAGTGCATCATATTTGTAGATACATGATGTTAATATCTCCTTTAGGGATGATATTTGTTTTAATAACAGGATTAAGGTGATGTGTGCCAGTCACAGTTCTCTACTGTAAAGTCACTGTTTTCCCCATTGAAATTAATATTTTATTTTTGTTCTGGGGACTGAATCCAGGGATGTTGGACCTCTTAACCATACCCCTAGTCCTATTCTTAAATTTTGAAACAGAGTCTCACCAACTTGGCGTGCAACAGCCTGGAACTTTAAATCCTCCTGTTTCAGGCCAGATGTAATTAATAAGTATTTTTAGAGAAACATTTTGTGTCTATGAAAATGTCTTACTTCCCTGAAAATTTGATGACTAATTTTAGCATTCATTGGTGATATTTTCTGCTGTGCTATACTAATGATAATATCCTGTTTACTTCTTTTTAAATTTATAAATTGGAATTCTTCAATAAAAAAGATTGTATCTTTCTTTTCTTTATTTGATCATTTCTACCAGTGTGGACTTAATAGGTACTTCTTCCTGGGTTTGTAATTTGATAGTATCATATTTATTTTGTTCCTCAAATTGTTCCATTTTTGGTCACTGAGCTCTTTCAGGTCAATTCTTCGGAGTTCTTAAAACATGCTCCCTTTTTATTACTGCTTTTTGTAGACCACTTCTTTATTTTATGGTGCCAAACAATGCTCTAGGTTAATCTTGTATGTCTTGTGTTAGACCTATGATCAGTATCCTTAGTTCTTTTTATTAGAAAATAGTAATTGATAACCAAGACCTGGCTGCTTAAGAGTTCTCATTACTACCTTGGGTGTATATGCCTCCACTGGCGATTTCAGGACTCCAAACTCTACTTTCAAAGTTCTTTTATAACTATTTAGAGACACTTTAAAGAAGACACACACATGTTTATAAACTTAGTTCACTCCCATGACAAGCTTTCCAACTTTTTCATCTGCTTTAGCTCATGACCATTTAGTCTCCTACCTAAAGCACCAATGTCTCTGTCAAAAATGATCATTTCCCAGGTCAAAGATGACAATGTTTTATTAAATCCATTTATGCCAAGAAGTCACAGATGTTTCTTTTGCTATTAATGTTAGGCTGAAAAAGAAGCAATGAAGCCGATCCTATTATTCAATTCACTGGCCTTACCTCATGTTTTCTAATACCCTGCAGATATTTTAATTGAAGCATCATTTTATATTTTATCTTCAAAACTATACTGGTGAATTTATTCATTCAATGCATGTAGAATACTACCAGCTATTACACTACGCACTGCAGGTACAGTATGAAAGCAGGAAAGTTTCTGCCCTCATGGAGCATGCATTCTAAAAAGAGAGACAATGATGAAATAAGCACACAAACAAAGCCAAGTGCAGTGTCATATACCTGCCATTTCAGTGTCTTAGGAGGCTGAAGCAGGAGGATTACAAGTTCAAAGCCAGCCTGGACAACTGAGATCCTGTCTCAAAAAACAAAAACAAAACAAACAAACAGAAACAATGAGTAGGCAGCTGGGCATGTGTCTTATTGGTAAAGCACCCATGGGCCCTAGGCTCAAAACCTAGTATTGCAAAATAATACAATACAATATTAAAAAAACAGTCATACAAATGAATGACAAATTAGAAGGAAGATTATGTGATAAAGACACTGGAGGAAGACAACCTGGAGCTAGGAGAGTGAATAGTAAATGGAAAGGAGGGCAGAAAAGTGTCTTCTTTGAGGAAGTAAAAAAAATATTTTCCCTAATCTGAAGCCAAAAGTGTTGATGGTGGTGGGTGAAGAAGAGCATTCCAGGGAGATTTCTTATCCTAGGACTCAGACTGTCTGCAGAAAAAAATTGAATGAGTCCCCTACGAGATATAAAATAGTCTCTCCCATCTGATGCTGCTCCAATATTCTTGATAAAACTTTGGTGTCTTTTCTTGGAGTGAATCTTTTTTCTCCAGTTACGTTATTAATTTTTTCATGAAAGCAGAATCAGAATCAGTATGTCTCACAGATTGTCCATTGATGAATAACTTGAATCATAAATCAAGCATTCATTGAGTTTCTCAAGCTGAGGACCTGCCACACATTGAAAAAAATGAATATCAAAATTATTTATTATTTTGGATCTAAAATATTGTACTACACTTTATAATAGTGCTTTGGGATTTTCAGAAAATGTGATAGCCCTCTTATTCAAAGCTTGACTAAAAATTTTAATAATAATATCATATTTTTTCATTTGATTTTTTCAAAGGCTATATGCGAGCCTCTAGAAAGCTACTTGTGGCTCCAGAATCTCAATTTGATAGTTCTTGTCTTGGGAGTTAATGAATTCAGTTCTCTCCATTGAGCCCAGTAAAGCAAAATTATTGTACTCAGCCTACTATGGAGGAAAGCACATATCTCATCTTAACTTTCTCTCAAATAATTCTTCAATCATATCTTAGTTATTCTGCAAACTAAGATTTAAATGAATTTACTTCCCATGCAGTTTTTTACAGGTTGTGTCCCCCTTCCAAGAGAGCCAGAATTGGATGTCCTTTGAACACTTAGATATTTCCCCCTGGATTATTTCATCTGGAACACACATATCTTGAGAGCATCTTTTGTCACCAGAGGAGAAATCTTTCTCTTTCCTGTGGATATTGGGCTTTCCATGTTTAAGTTTTTGATATAGATAATTGTACAATGGCAGAGAAAACAGTATAAGGATTCCTTCCTCCTGTACTCATCCCACAACTTGAAATAAATTATCAACATTCTAATGTTAAATATTTTATGTTAATTATTTATATGAAGTAATTTCATTTAAATAATCCCTTATAATAGTAGTGAATGCTCAGATGGTATTATCCTTATTTTAGTGAAAAGAAGCAGAGGTTAAGTGACTTAAAAAGTTACCATATTATAGCAAAGATGCATGCATATTTGTCACTACCAACTATATTATGATGTGAGATTATAATGTACCAATAAAAGTATAAAAAGATGAAATTAAAACTCTGGATTTTTTATCCTCTTTCTCTTTCTCTTAATTTGTTTTTTAAAATTATTTTGCTTCTCTCCTCAAAGAAAAAAGAAGAGCTTATTTCATCTTCAGAGAGCCATGCAAACTTTCATTGCTCTTTGATGAAAAATCATTTAATCTGTCAGATACAACATCTTCATTTATGTAATAGCATCTGTTATGCCTGGCTCTTCATGGAATAAAGTTGAATTTCTAAACATACTTCCTGTTTGATCAATAAAATTTGTCACCATCCTTTGACTATGTTTTCTGCTTACATGACTATCTCAAGTGCCATTTGACAAATTCTAACTTTAGCAATTTCGTGCCCAAAGATTCCCTTCAAGTTTTACTCCCAATCTAGCCTCTCCTTGGTGTGTTCTGCTGTGCCTACTTTAGCCTGACTTTCAAAACATAGTGTATTTGGCTATCTTTCTGCTCAAACTGCCCTCTCTTTCCTATCACACCTATCTTCCCAATAACTGCTAGTGTGTTTGTTCCACAATGTCGAGTAATAATTATAGCTCTCTTAACTAAGCTTCTGGTATGTGGTAGCTTTATCTTGTTGTTGTAGACTATAGTAGATTATAAGGTTTAATTATGCTTGAAAAGGCATACTGGATAATAAAACTGCATAAAATACTTTCATTTGTCTAATTCTTAGCCCTTGACTCTCTTTACTACTAACAGCAAGAGTCACTTGACCCATGGAATCAGCTCTATCTCCAATCCCTAGTAGAGATTATGGGCTGAGATAGGAAGAATACAAAGGTTCACCATGGATCAAATTCCTTTGCCATTTATCTGTTGCCAATCATATCCTAGGTTTGCTAAATGTACTCTTGTCTTCATTTCCTACATTTGAATCCTTTCTTTACTGACCATATTCTTCCAGAATCAAGGTCTTCATTTTTTTTCCCCAGAAAGTCTACATTTCTTGTTTCTGAACTCCAGATGACTACCTGAGATCCCTCTAGCTACTAATAGAATTTCCTCAAGATAATGTTTATGCATAGATTTCAGATTTTATAGCCAATTAGATTCCACATTTCCGTTGTTAGTTTTATTAGCTAAATTTAAATAATACTATTGACTAATAATATATAATATTGAATCCTGACTATGTGCCAAGATCCATCTGGTTTATAAACTTTCAGAATATTAAACACCTTTTACTACACTTGAAGTCTGAGGTAAGTAATGTTATTTTTCCTGAACTTCATGTTGTTTATTGCCATATGCTTTGGGTAAATATTTGGTTTCCACACTAGATTTTCTCAGCATATGTAGCTGAGTCTATCTTACTTGTACCAGTCCCTCAACCACCATACACACTACAAGTGTTTGGTCTAGTTTCATATATTTACCACTTTCAGTCCAAAGTCACTCATTTAATAAGCCATGCTCTAACATATAACAATGATCTCTATGTAATGTTCCTAAAATGATCAAGTACTTAAAGATTTAGGATCTCTAGTTACAAAGACTGCAATTCAATTCCTGGCCAAATGACTTTCTAGCTGTGTGATCTTGTGTTTAATTTTTGTAAAATAGGCTTATTAAGAAAAATTATATTCATAAGGTTTTTATAAAGATTAAAGTAAAGTTACATGTAAAATATGGAACATAGTCTTGGCAAATGAAGGCTTAAAAGGGTGGATGATATTAAAATCTATGGCTTCTTGTCCAAAGTTGTACATTGAACTTTATTCAATTGTTTGTCTTTAATATTCCTCATCAGATAAGTGAATTTGTTCGTGAAAATGGGATATTTTTAATAAAACAAAGAAAAAACCCTTTTGACTTGAGACTTTCCTCTAACAAGTTAATGGTTTTTTGAACAATAACCCCAATCTTCACATACCAGTAATAAATAATGCATTTATAAAAATAGTTAATTTATATTCCAGAGTGAATATTTAAGATGTTGATATGATGTGAGAAAAGAAGAACATGAGGATAATTAAAATATAGTTTAGAATCAATTAGTAGAGTGCTTGACTTGCCTCAGGGTCACTGCCAAAGAAAACTAACTTTTAAATTAAAATTGGAAAATGGTAATAATTAGCATTAGTAACTAAAAATGAGAATATATTTTAAAAAATGATCGAGTAGAGCCCCTAAAGGCCATACCTTTGGGTCATGTGCTTTAGTTTCCTTGACTGGTTCAATATACACTTAGAGTACCAGTAGAGTTTTTTGGTTTGGGTAGTTTACATATTTCTTAATTCCTGATAATCCCCAATTAGTCAACAAACTTATCCTAAGAGCTACTACATGTAAAAGCCATTCAATAATCATCGAGAGATATAAAAAATCGTCAAGACTTTGATATCAAGGAATTTGCTAGAGTCAGAAGAGATATAACATGTGAAAAGCTAAAAAAATGGAAATCTATAAAAGGGCGAGTTGATATAAGACAATGTGATTTTCTGCAGCAAAATGAGGGATAAAGGCAATAGGTTTCAGAGAAGTTCAGAGGACGGCATATGCATTTAGGCCAAAGTGGCCTGGGGAAATCATCACTGGGGGAGACAGTTTGGGAGTTGGTTTTGAAGGATAATCAGGGTTTGAGCTCTTTCAAAAATCTTTCATCTGTTCTCAAAAATGACCTCTTATGGTCTTCTTATCAATCAATTAAAATACTATCAAAATTTTAAGGGAATAGAAGAGCATCAGAGGCTTGAGGACTGGGAGCTATAGATCTCCTAACTTCCTATTTCTTACTATACTTACTGAACAGTTGTTAGGAATTCTGTAGCATCAATCCCCATATCTCCTTTTCTCACCCTCTCAGAATTTCTCTGGGAATCCCCATCTATGAAGCACAGATCTACTTCTCAGTTTCCGCTGAAGAAAGTTGGGAAATGTTTGAAATTTACCCAACCCTCAGTCATCCTGATTGGAAAATGGGCAGCTGCCCTAGTCTTCAGGAATTTTGACTTGGCTCACAAAGGAGAAGGATAGTGTAAAATAGATTACACATGTTCATTTGTTATTTTCATCATCGCTGAAAGTACTCTTGCCACTGCTCTTGAATTTTCTAGCCATTCATTTTGAATTGCCTGAGCCAGATTCAAATCTCTTCCTTCTATTCTTTTCTGGGCTCCAGCTGCTGTTTACAGGATTAAAAACGTGTGGTGGGCTCTGTAGAATATGATAGGCCTGCATTTGGATATTTGCATCAAGAAGACTGAAGCCTTCATGTATTGCTTATCAGTTTTTACTGAGCTGTTAACTCTTTGGGGTGAAAATGTTTCTGTTTAGGAAAAGTTGCCATGGAACCTACTCATTATACCTTTAGACTGAGAACAAATTAAAAGCTAAGCTGCCATTGGACTGAACCCTGAAAAATGTACACTTTCTGTTCCTGTAATACTTTTACTTGGCATTTGAAAAGGAAACCAGTTAGTGGAAACAGTGCTTGTTATGGCAAATTAAACTTTTGAGAGTTTTAAGAATTGAGAGATCTAAGTTCTATTTCAAATATAACTTGGAGTACATAGCCCTCTAAATTACTTGAAGCTGTACCAGGTCAACCCACTCTGTGAGACCTCACTCTCAGCCATAACTAGAATTTAAAATTTCCATAAAGTATAAATGAAGATCTGATTGCACATGAAAAACATATTTGCCTCAATAGAAAAATTAATTTTATGTCATGAAAGAAGCTGATTAATGATGTTGTCACCTTATACTCTAACAAAAACAGCACTGCATAAAACACTAATATTTAATTATGCATCTTAGTTTCAGGAGAATTTTCAGGAAATTAACTGACATGAGATACTAATAGGTCACTGTCTTATAGGCTACACTCATTGTATTATAAGGAGAAGATCATAGAATGGAATGCCCTTTAATTAAAACAATTGATGTTGACATTCTCATTGTCATTCAAATGGATAATATAAAATATATAAATTATGTGTGCTGTCTGTCAACCAATGAAAAATTAATTGTTCTAGTATAAGTAATTTTAATAATAAAAATCAATTTGCTGCATTTATCTATAAAGTGTGGTAACTGAATACAATAATGATGAAGATATATTGTGACTTAATGAAAGCCTACCTTTCTTTTAAGTTGAAAAATCATGAATTAGGAGCTGGGTGTGGTGGCACATGCTTGTAATCCCAGTACTTGGGAGGCTGCGACCTGTGGATCTGAGTTCACAGCCAGCCTCAGCTATTTAGTGAGGCCCGCTGCAACTTAGTAAGACCCTGTTTCAAAATAAAGAATAATAAATAGGACTGGGGGTGTAGGATGGAGATAGAATGCCCATGGGTTCAATCCCCAGTACTGAAAAAAAAATCATGAATTAGGGCCATGCTATCTTGGTCAGAATAAAAAAAATCTACAAATACAATGATTTTTTTCTCCCAAAATACAAACGCTGTTACATGTATATTCTTTACATAAATTTATTTTAAGTTACACAGAAACTCATAAAAATGTACATATTTATGGCGTACCATGTAATATTTTGATATATGTATATACTGTCTGATACTTAAATCAGGTTAAAATATCTATCCCTTCAAAAATTATTTTATGGTGACAGCTATCAATTTTTTGTCTAGTTTTTAAAATGTAGAGTACATAATAGTTATTTATCATCACCCTGTTGTGCAATTGCATCATTACCCATTTATTCTTTCCACTACACTCCCTAACTTCTGGTCACTATTTTATCCTCAACTTGTATGTGATTGACCTTATTTGATTCCACATATGAGTGAGATTATGTCATACTTGTCTTTCTGTGGATGGCTTACTTATTTAAACATAATTTCATGTATATTCTTTGCATGTTTAATATTTTCATTTTTTGCTGAAAATATATTAGATGCAAGAATAAAATAAAAATATTTTGATAGCAAATATAAAATATTGAAGGGCATGTGACAATAATTTCTAAAAAAAATATTTTATAACAAATAATAAGGCAAAGTATTATTCAAATTATATTTAGATGTCTATCAGCCTTAAATAGTATTCACTTTATATCTATCAGCTATAAATCCTAGGCACCCACAGAGAAGTGGTCTTGTTTTCCACTTTTGCAACTGATCAACATATTTTCTCCTGAAGCCAAGAATTGCTTTCCTTTTATTCTACATGAAATAGCAGTTGTTATATCTTTAACATTGTAACCATATTCTGGGCAGAGCAGTGGGATATCAGCAATACTGTCATTCTGAGGTAATATAACATTTACAGAAGCCACCTTGTCAGAGAAGGCCAAGAATCCCATTCTTATTTAATTAGAAATATACTGAAAATCCTTTTTTGCAATTTTTGTTGCTCTTGCTTTTGCAGTACTGGAAAACAAAACAAAACAAAAAAAAAAACTTGTTTCCTTTGTAATCTCCAAGAAAGCCTTTCCTCATTTTTTTATATAGCTTCCATCACAATTTGACCAAGTTTGGGGGAAAAAATCTGTTCAGCTGACAGCCAGTACCTCTTTCTATGAGATGAAAATCAAACATGTTTGGATTTAAATATCCCTATATTTAAAAGTCCAGTGCCCTTTTGCTACCTATAAAAACCTGTTGTGATGAAAGGATGAGAAATAGCTTTCTGACGGCTGGTTTTTTAATAAGCTGGGAATAGAATAGTGATTGCTTGGCTCATAGTTAAAAAGACCACATCTCCTTATTTGTTACACCTGAGAAAATTCCAAATAAAGTTGTCCACATATTAATACTATTTTATAAAACTCCTTTTTGTTTTCTAAAAATATAATGATTAATGTTGAGACTTGTCTACAGTATCCAATTTGAAAGGGCTCCCAATCATTAAAAGAAAATGTTTGAAAGAATAATGGGCTATAATCTATAGATCAAAATAATGATCAACATGTATACACAACATAACTAAACTATTTAGTAAGGAAACTAATAAGGGATAATGAAAAGTCGCGTGTGTGTGTGTGCGCGCGTGTATGTGTTACTATAGATTGAGCACAGGGGCATTCTACCTCTGGGCTGCATCCCCAGAACTTTTAATTTTTTTGTTTAGATACAAGGTCTCATAGGTTGCTTAGGTCTTGCTAAGTTTCTGACTGGCCTCAAACCTGTGATGCTCCTATCTCAGCCTCCCAAGTACTGGAATTACAGGAATATGCCAGCAAACCCAGCTAGAAAAATCCTTCTTTACAAATATAAATCAAAATAATAAATGTAGAATTATATTAATAGAAATAGCACAGTAATTAGTCAAGAATCATCAATGTATGATAAAATTAGTGTGCAAATGTATTGGGAGAAATAGATTATGTGCATGGCCTCAAAGTATCTCCCTATAAGACATTTATTAATTACAAAGAGGAAACTAGAAACTTTACAGTGCAAAATTCTGGAACATAATAATTTAATCAAAAGTTCAGGTTTAAAGTAACCAATAATGAGGCATACCAAATATCAGGAATGTCCTAATATGATGTATTAAGAGAGGAACAGACATTATTTCTGAAATATCTTTGCAAAAAGGGATAACCTGAATTTTATTACTAGAAAATCTTAGGCAAAAGCAAAATGATTAGCCTTTATTCTTCAAATGTGCCCAAATCGTGAAAGACAAGGAAATATAGACGAACTATTGCAGATGTAAAGAGATTAAAGAAACAACAATTAATGAAATGTGTAATACAAGATTAAATCCCGAAACAGAAACAGGAAATTAGTGGACAATTGGCAAAATTCAGTGAGGTCTAAAGATTGGAGTATTGTATAAATGTTAATTTCCTGATTTTGATAAATTTAATGTGGTTTTAAAAAATATATTAATTTGAGGGAATCTGATGCAACAGCACACAATAATTCTACGTACTCTTTTGTCTGAGATTATTTCAACATCAAAAATTAAAAGCAAAAATAAGACCTGTCCCATCAAATTTTCTTTTAGAATCAGGATAAATAAATAAAATTGCTTTCCCAAAATTTTAAGAAGTCTACCTGTTTTGAGGAACTCATTATCTGATATATCTATTTCTATGTTCCAAATATATGTGGATTGTTTAGTAAACTAATCTCTCTCTCTCATATCCTTGTTATGTAAGTCCTTTTCACCAAGGATAAACACAAAATATCTATTTCCCAACATTGTCTAGAAATAATAATTTCTTACACTTAACATTTCAGGAAACTAAGCCAAAATACATGTCAAATTAATAAATGACATCAGTGTTCAAATCCTATTGTCTCATTTCAATCTAAATATGTCCTAAAGTACATTTTAAGGATAAAGTCTGATGAGTCTAGCAATCAAATAGCTTCTCAATGTACAGTTTCTTTGAACAACATTTTTTAAAAATGAGAAAAGAGGAACATATTAACTTTTCAATGCTCTAATAAAAGTGAGAAAGCAGGAATTAATATATTTCAAGAGACACTTCTATCTATAGAAGTAAAACCAAGACATAGCAATAATAATAATATATATTATCATTTACTGATCATGTACTATCTTCCAGTCACTATGACTAGTACTCTACATAACTTTTCAAGTTTGATTCTCAGAACCTTATGAAGCAAGTATTTGCAGATGTAAGAACCAAGACTGAGAGATTTTGAATAACTCTCCCAGGGTTAATATCTAGCAAATCTTCACTGATGGATTTAGTTATTTATCTATTCGTTTATGGTACAGGAGATTCAACTCATAGGTGCCCTATGCCCTGAGCCTTCTTTATTTTTTATTTGAAAGGGAGTTTTGCTAAGTTACAGTTTGCTGGCCTGCAACCTGCCATTCTCCTTTCTCAGCCTGACAGATACTGGGATTATAGGCATGTGACACCATAGATGGCTTGCCTCACTGACATAATGAATAATTTATTTCTATACTTATTGTTCATCATATTTTCACAACCCTGAACTGACCAAACTGTATTCAAAATAGCTGAACAAGGACCAAAAATGAGTAAATAATTTTATGTTTTAATTATTTATTATAACAATGATATTTGAACCATGTAAAGTTTGTACATCATCAAAGCACTATATTTAGATAGTTGTCTTTGTTTTCTATTTCTTATCAAGGTATGGCATCTTCTAGAATCTAGATTCAAGATGAGTGCAGATATTTTGGACAAGCCAGGCATGTGGTAACTTAGGCCCTGTTTAAAAATAAAAATGTCTGGAGGCATAGCTCAAAAGTAGAGTGCCCCTGGATTCATTACTCAGTACCACAGAAAATTATTTTGGATAAGTTCAAAGTATCATTAAATAGAGTGGTACAATTCCATTCTTCAACACTTATTCCACCAGAATATCCCCTTTATCTCTATTTCATTTGCATGAAAATTAAACTTTTGAGTTAGTCAATATTGGACTGTATATCATAAAGCAGGTAAAATTAAATGTAAGGAGGATATTGAGGTAAAGCATGCTTGGTGGATGGTTACTAGAAACCCTGGTTTGCTCTCTTGTGTCTGTAAGAATGGCAAACATTCTTAGAACCCTTTCTGTTTTAAGAAAATGCATTTAGAGAATAAAGGTCTAAACAAGCAGAAACATTCCTGTGGATAAAAACAGAAATTTCTTGAGTTGGGGGGAGTTCTTTTTCTGTCTTTGTAGTCTGGCAGCTGTCAACATCTCAAAATATCATCTCACCCAAACTGTTGAAAGAAAGAAACCCTTTGATTTCCCCCTTGAGACTCTGAGACTGAAAATGGAATCTTTGTAGTTCCAGCTCCATCTCAGACAGTACCCCCACTTTGTATTCTAGTTGGCAGAAACATGTAATTCCTAAGTAGTTAATTAAATAAGTTTTATCATTTTAACTTGCTTTCAGAAAGAAAAAAATAAAGTAAATCTCTGACATGCTTTTCTCTTAAGAGACTAAACATCATATTTCTTGCATCATTAATAATGCAAATTAGCTTTTGTTTGTGTCTCATATAAGATTATAATTAGAAGTAAATATTTAATGCCCAGATCAGAAAATCAAACCTAACACTCAGAAATTGTGTCCTCTAGCTATAGGAAGTTAATATGAGAAACATTGCAAGCACTGAAGTTGTTTATTTAACCTTTCTTGGTTTTACTTTGCTATTGGATTACTTTGTAACTATTTATTAAACAATAATATATTCCTATAAACTTTATCCCAAATCTTTAGAGATACTAATAGCATTCAACATTACATTGAACATTACTAAACAAATGTGAATATATAAGCATAGCATCTGATTTTTAAAATTTATATTAAATTTAACAAATCTAAAAGCTAAACTTAATCAAATGTAATTCAGGAATTTATTCATTGACAATATTTTTGACACTTTAGCTTATTATTATTTTTTTAAAGATGAGGGTCTCTTTCTTTTTTTTTCTTTTATTGGTGCATTGTAATCATACATCTTAATGAGGTAAAAGCCATACATGCATACATCACTCATTTAGCTCTTTCCTAATTCCCACCCCATTCCCACTTTTATTAGTGAATTATGGTCTCATGTTATAATGCAGTTCATAGTGTTAGTGACATACAGGCACACAGCACTTGGTGAGCTTTTCTCCCAGCTCCCCCCTTTCCACTCCCGCCTTCCCCATAGGGGGTATTGAGGTTGGCATTGTTCTTCTCACATATGTACAGAATGTCAATGGAAGTTTTCCCTTCATTCATTCTCCCTCCCTCCCCCACCACCAACCTTCCCCTTAGAACACCTCCCTAGCTCCACTGGAGTTTCTCCTCATTGTCTAAAGTCCCTCTTATATTCCAGTTACTCTCTACTTTCCCCATATGAGAGAAAACATATGACCCTTTACCTTCTTCTTCTTCTTCTTCTTCTTCTTTTTTTTTCCTGCGGTACTGGAGATGGAACCCAGGGGCATTCTACCTCCGAGCTACACCCCCAGCCCTATTTTTATTCTTTATTTTGAAACAGGGCCTCACTAAGTAGTTGAGGCTGGCCTTGAACCTGGATCCTCCAGTCTCAGCCTCCCAAATGCTGGGATTACAAGTGTGCACCACCACGCCTGGCTTGACCCTTTACCTTTGGTGACTGGCTAATTTCACTTAATATAATGTTCTCAACCATTTAATATGCAAAACTCTTGTAGTTTTTTTTTTAAGCATTATCGGAATTCATTAGATTTGGTATCTTCAAGTTATTAGTTGGGTACAATCTATCTGTAAGCTAAAGGTAATACTTTGCCTGGAATATTCATTAAGTAAAAAGTCATTATTTTAGGATTGATTTTTCACAATTATTTATCCAACTTCATCTTTTACTTGGAATGGTATGTAAGTGTAGCGTATAACTCATCAATGAATCCCCTCATTTTAAGGTAGGGTTTTAATATAGAATTTATTAATTAGAGAAATTAAAAATCTAAACAAACACAGTTATATCCTATTGAACTTAATTTTATGCCAATGTCCAACAAATAAAAAACATTATTATGTTGTAGTCTGATAATAAAATTAATGACCTAAGCTAAAGAATAAGTCTCCATTAATCTGATGATAATCAGCTGGGAGGAATTAAGCTCTGCTCTGCTCACAACCAAGTCATGCTCAAATCATGAGAGATACTTCTATTTAAAGAAAAAAAAAAGGTGGGGGGCATGGTGGCACACACCTGTAATCCCAGTACTTGGGAGACTAAGACAGGAGGATTGCAGGTTTATGGCCAGCTTCAGAAATCTAGTAAGGCCCTCCAAAACTTAGTAAGACCCTGTTTCAGGATAAAAATTAAAATATGACTGGGTGTGTAGCTCAGAGTTATCAGAAGTAGAATACCCCTGGGTTGGATCCCCAACACACACACACACACACACACACACACACACAAACACACACACACAAATAAAATAAAATATATGAAACTCATGTTTGTGTTAAGAAAAGGGCATTTAAAGATCAATGTGTTGCTTGGTATATGTCATACTGATTTTCCTGAACCTCAGTTTCATTATCTACAGAAAATGGCATCTATCTATCTATCTATCTATCTATCTATCTATCTATCTATCTATCTATCTATCTATCATCTGCCATCCATCTATCATCTATCAATCATCTATCTATCTATCTATCTATCTATCTATCTATCTATCTATCTATCTAGCATCTATCTAGCATCTAGCATCTATCTATCATCTATCTATCAATCATCTATCATCATCATCTATCTATCAATTATTATCTATATATATCATCTATCTATCTATCTATCCTCATCATCTATCCTCTGTACACTTGTATATATTGATAAAAGGCTAAAAACACTTTGAAAATTATAAAGTATTAAGTAATATGAGGGGTTATTATTTTCAGTCTCTTAAAACCCTTCTCTTCTTTCCTCTATTCTTGATATAGACCAACATAGGCCTCTCTCCTTTAGGAGTTTTATCTCTGTTGGACAAAAATTTGTTAATCTGATGAATGATTTCATATAATTATGTTAATTAACAGTAGTGTACTAATTTCCCTCTTGGGATCATTTAGCAGGGGTCTCTTAAAGTATTCCCTCAGTCCAAAGGAATAAATAATGGTGATAATTTTAAGCATTGTCGTAGGCTAATTGGAAAAATATTTGACAGTGTGGCAGGATAGGCCTCAACTCCTCTAAGTAGGGGCCCACCTATTCTGCCCACACATAGTCAACCTGAGGCATATGAAAAGAGACATTGTTTCAATCATCATCTAATTTGACACTCATAATAACCCTTTAAAGAAGACAGGGCCAGAGTTACAGCTAGTAAGTGACAGAATACACAAATGGAACCCAGGACTTCTGAATTCAGTCTGTAAGAATTATGCACATTTCTAAAAAAAATATGCACATTTCTAGTAGCTACGATTGACATCATTCACACAAAGTTTATTTGGGACTCTTTCTTTCACCCTTATACCTGCAAAAAGTCTGCCCCTTCCCTGGCTGTGGAGCCTAGGTGGCCGATACTGGGGTGTTTTGTTTCTGTTTTATGCTGTTTTCTTAGGTCTCTGAATCTTATAAGGTTTCAGTCTCTTTCTTGCTGATTTCACTTGGTCATTCATCTCAAAATGCAACTGTAATCTATTATATTGGTTCTTTGTGGAGGAGGAGGAGGTTAGTGCTGAGTTCTTCTATTCAGCCATCTTCAGTTTCCCACAATTCTAATTTCCTTTATTAATTTATACCTTCATCAATAATTGGGTTATTTCCACATATTAGCTATTATAAATAGTAGTGGCACAAACATGAGAGTGCAAATATTTACGATATTTTTAAAATTTCTTTTGGATATATATATACCAGGTGGTGGGACTGCTGCATTACATGCAGTTGTACTTTTTAATTTTTTAAGGAACCTTCATACTATTTTCTATAGTGTCTATATCATTAAGCATTAATGGTATAGTATAGTACTTCAAAATATGTCCTAAAGCTAGATCTCATGTTAAGTTGTACTTACAAAAAAAAAATTAAGGGGATTTTTAGAGGTGGTAGGTTTGATCAGTTGCTTGGTTGTGATGAAGATATTACAGCTGTCTGAGTATGACCAAGCTCATCAAGTTGTATACATTAAATGTGTACAAAGTTTTGCATATATTAATTATACCATTGTTATTTATCTAGCTAGGAATATGCAGGGCAGAGAAAATGACAGAGAGAAAACTCACTGAAAGAAAATACAGTAATTGCCCCCCACCCCAGCTCTAGCCAAAGACTTCCAGCCTATTATATTGTAGCTTTTAATTTCCCACATGATGCAATTATGCACAGTCACACTAAGCTGTGACTTAAAACCCAAATTACTATGCATAAAAAAGGGGTAGAATTTCTAGGTAACATAAGAAGAAACCATGCAGCAGATGAGAGCCCCCTGTTTAGCTACTCTCTCCTTTACTCTTCTCAGTGACCCTTCTGTGGAACCTACCTCATAAAGGCTTTTTCCGCCTACCCTGAGTCCTCCAAATGAAGTCTTTGTTTAGGGGAGATAAGAACTGAGGGAAACTCATGACCCCATAACACCACAATAAATCCAAAGAAGAGATACACAAAACAACCAGAAAGAAGTATTACTACACAATATGTGACTAAAAACAGAGCTACATTAGCTGTATTAAGCTATGAGTGACATTAACAAGTGATATCAAGCATTAACAGAAAAACATGTTACATATAAGGGAGTTTTCCTTTAAAGTATGTATTGGCTGCCTGCTCTTTAAATTTACTTTCTAAAAATATTGCTTAGGTTCAGCAATATTAAAAAAGGTTCATTTTTATGCTATTATGTTTGTCATTTACATAGGCATAGGTATCAGTTATCCATGCATAGAATTTTGAGTCTAGTGTTTGAAATAATTGTTGAAAATTCTTTCCACAAATATTTTCTAATCATCCTTTATAAATGCACCAAAAGAGACAAGAACCCCACACTCATGTAACTTACATCAAGTAGGGGAAGTAGATTTGAAATAACATGAAAAAGAATATATAGATAGATATAGATATAGATATAAAATTATTATTTCTGTGTACCTTACTACTATTACACCAGACATTTCTTAAGTTAATCCATATTTACCAAAAATAAGGTGATAAAAGAAAGAATTCAAGTCTTGACTGAAAAATTTATAAACATAAGCCATGAAATGGTAGCATAAATATCACGAATACCAAAAGTACCATTTATGGATCCAAAAACCGAAAGGCAATTCTTGTATTGTCCTCTAAGGGGATCTAAAGATGAATTTTGTTGACAATAAAGCTTTCCTAAGGTTGTTTTCAGTATACTTTGGTAAGTAATATTCGAAGGCTCCAAACAGGCCAGAAATGCTGGAGAGGTACCAGCATTAAGGATATAAGAAGCCTTTTCTAAAAAGCCCTAGCTAGTATGCAAGCACCAGCATTGTCATTTAAACCACTGATGGGTTCTTACATTGCTAGTTGAATACAATGTGTTTTCTTCAACCTTCTTCCACCTCATTTTGAAAGCCATTTGCTATAATTCAAAGAATAGACTCATTTATATGGTGCACTTCAAAATCAGATTTTGACAGAATTATCTGAAGCTAGAGAAGACTCACACCTCTTTTATAAGCGTTTTGAAAGTTTCTTTTGCTAAAACCACTATTTCACAATTTGCCAAGAGAAAGTATATATAAAACAGAGAAAACCTTGATGACAGTGACATGAGTCACAAACTTGGTAAAATGTCACACCTGATGATAATGTCCTATTGAAGTTATTAAGACAATATTCAGAATAGCTTTCATTGAGCTTTGTTTCCCAGCTACTCAAACCCTATCATACTTATGCTATTTTGCATGTATAATCAGCTTCTCAATTCACTAGAGTCAATACGGTCAGCTTAGTGAAAACAGAAAAAAAATACAAAACTTCAACATGTGTTCATGTGATAGTTACATTAACATGGTATTTAAAAATTAATTGTTTACCTATCGATAAAACATTATCTCTCCTCACTGTAACAGAATTAGTGTTATAGTTGATCATATATATTCAAGCAATCATTTCCTTGAAACATAGCGGCATCACTGTAGAGTAAGTGATATATTCATGATGCATGGAATTTGACATTGCTGCAACAAACAAGGCTTTGAATTTTTATATATATTTTAGTTTAGTTTAACATTTTTAATAATATATTTTAAGTATTTTACAAAAGTGTACTTTGATGACAGATTGGACATTAAAATGGATATCCAGGGACTGAATCCATTATTACATTGTTATAAATGAAATAGTAAAAAAAATATTTTTCAATTAAAATGTACTCAGATTCATGCAATGGAATTTCTTCATGAAACAAACATTTCTTATGTACATAAGATGAATCAGACATTGTGATAGATGATAACAATATATAAATGAATGCACACTATATTTTCCACTGGAGAATTTTATCCTAATTACATGATGTAGAAATTGTGGTCTAAAGATAGAACATTTTAGGTTTCATTTGTTGAGGTGCTAGAAATGCCAAATCTCAGACTTAACTTCAGAACTGTGAGAATCTACATGTTAACAAGGTCTGCAGGTGACTCATGTGCACGTTAATGTTTGAAAAAACAGATAAAATCCATTATGTCAATGTTAGTCACTGGATGATGATACTCTATGAATACTCTAGTCTATAGCAAGATGGAAGCAAAAATTATGAACAAGGATTTAAAAATGTTTGTAGCAACTTGACATTGCTATATCATACAAATATGATTGGTGGACTTAAATTCTATATATTTTTGCTTTTTAAATTTTTCTTTTCTCTCAAATCATTTTTATATTATTTTATAAAAGTACACTTTGTGTCATATTTTTTTAAAAAAAGACACTTCACCAGAGATAGTTTGAGAAGCACTGCATTAGATCATTTAATTATCTGATACCTGAGGCAAGTGAAAGTCTTGCTTGTACTGAAATATACTTGTCATAAAACTAGCTGTGATTGCTGTTCAGAAATTTTATTTAAAGTGTTTTAGTTGATATGAGGAAAACATGCTTTTCCAAAATCAATTCTTTAAAAATTCCTGCTGAAATTGTTTGTAAAAGATGCAGATTTCAAAATCAAGGCAAGGTTTTGATAAGGACTATAATTTTGTGCAAAAATTTCATAAGTGCAAGGTAAAAATAGAAATTATTATCCTTATGATTGGAAAGGATCTAATCATCAAGGTGCTGTCAATGTAGTTTCCTGCTCTGCTTGAGTGAAGAGGAGTTAAGAGAATTCTAACATGTGGGAGCTAAAACTTACTGTGAGTCATTTCAGTAGTAGGCTATGAAAGGCAGTATTCACAGTTAAGCTTATGTGCAAGAAACTGTGACATCGAGTTATTTTAAATTCATTAATGAATATAACGGAGTGACTGCCATCAAGAAGCTTAGAATTTGGGAAGGGAGAAAGATATTTTAAAATTATAAAACTCAATCAAAAGACTTCTAGAGCTGATTAAAAATTCAGCAAAGTAACATAATGTAAAATCAATCTCAAAAATAAGTAGCTTTTTCTGTATGTCAACTATGAATCCATTGACAAAGAAATCCAGAAAACAATTCCACTCACAATACTCTCAAAAACAATAAAATACCCTGGAATAAATCTAACAAAGGAGATAAAAGACCTATGTAATGAAAATTATAAAACATACCCTGGAATAAATCTAACAAAGGAGATAAAAGACCTATGTAATGAAAATTATAAAACATAAAAGAATAAAGAAAGAAACTGAAGATCTTAGAAGATGGAAATATCTCACATGCTCTTGGATAGCAGAATTAATATTATCAAAATGGACACTCTACCAAAATCGATCTACTGACACAACGCGACCCCAATGAAAATATTAATGTCTTTCTTCACAGACCTAAAAATTCAGTGCTAAATTTCATATAGAAAAACAAAACAAAACAAAAAACAGAATAACTAAGAAACTGTCCGCAATAAGAACTATTCAAGAAGCATCACAATACCTGACATTAAATTATACTATAAATCTACAGTAATGAAAACAGCATGGTATTGGAGCAAAAACAGACACAGATCAATGAAACAGAATAGAAGCAGCAGAAACAAATCCACAAACTTATAGCCAATTGATTTTTGACAAAGGTGCCAAAAACATAAACAGGGGAAAAGATAGCCTTTTCAACAAACGATGTTTGGAGAACTGGTTATCCATTTGTAGAAAAATATAATTAAATTCTTATCTCTCACCCTGCATAAGAGTCAACCCCAAATGGATCAAAGACCTGAAAATTAGATCAGAGATTAAAATCACTGGAGGAGGCCATAGGTCATAGACCCCAATATATAGGCACACGTAGATACTTTCTCAATAAGACCCTCAATGCACAAGAAATTAAAATAAAGATTAATAAGTGGGATGGCATTAAACTGAAAAGTTTCTGTTCACCAAAGGAAACCATCAAGTGTTTAAATAAAGAGTTTACAGAATGGAAGAAGTTCTTTGCCAAATCATCCTCTGATAAAGGACTAATATATAGAAATGCAAAGAACTTAAAAGACTTAACACTAAAAAATAAAATAACCCAATCAATAAATGGGCAATTGAACTAAATAGATACTCCAGAAAAGAAGAAATACAAATGGCAATAAATATATGGAATAATTTTCAACATAATTAGCAATCAGGGAGAGGCAAATAAAAACTACATTGAGATTCCATCTAACCACAGTTAGAATAGCAATCATCAGTAAGTCAAAGAATAGTAAATGCTGATGAAGATTTGGGGAAATAGGAACCCTTATAAACTGTTGGTGGAACTATAAATTAGAGTAGCCACAATGTAGATCAATGTGGAGATTCCTCAGAAAATTGGGAATGGATCCATCATATGACCCAGCTATACCACTCCTGAGTATCTTTCCAAAAGGACTGTAGTCAGAAGAATATAGTAATACATGCATATCCATGTTTATAGGAGCACAATTCACAAGAGCCAAATTATGGAACTAGCCTATGTGTACACCAACAGATGAATGGATTACAAAATTATAGCATATATACAGAACGGATTTCTGCTCATCAACAATGAACTAACTTATGTCATTTGCAATAATATGAATGGACCTGGGGAACATTATATTGAGATTAGTCAGTCACAGAAAGTGAAGTCATATGTTTTCTCGTATGTGGAAAGATAGGCAGGAATCGGGATACAAGAGATACTTTAGATAATGAAGGAGAAACTCCAGTGGAATGAGTGAAGTGGTCTAGGGCAAGGTGTGGGGGAGAGGAGAAATTAATGAAGGAAACATTTCCACTGACATTATGGTACATATGTGAAAATGCCAATCTCAATATCCTGTATGAGGAGAGGGAAAGCTCACAAAGTGCTGCTTGCATGCATGTCACTATCATTATGAGCAACATTATGATTAAGACTATAATGTACCAATAAATGTATAAAAAAGGAAATGCCTAAGAATAAAGCTAATCAAGGATGTAAAAGATAGACATACCAACAACTATACAACACTGATGAAAAAACTGTTGAAGATAAAAATAAATGGAAACATATTTAATATTTATGAATCGCAGGAACTTGTACTATTAAAATGTCCATACTACACAAACTGATTAGCAGATTCAATTCAATCTCTATCAAAATTCCAATGACATTTTTCACATAAGTAGAACAATTCTAAAATTTATATATATTTACATATATATATCACAAGAGTCTTTAATGAATATATATAATATTTATATATATATACATATAATATTTATTACATTTGATCTAGGAAAATTACATATTTATATTAAAACATACAGTTGTATAAATAATGTATATTGGATTAGTCAAAGAAGGCTTCCTAGACCAATTTGATATCTGAGACGAGTTTTAATGGATAAATTGAAGTGAGTCAGATGAAAGGGACAGAACATTTTTACTGACAAGGGATATAGTATTTCTTTTTTTTTTTTTTTTTTTGCGCTACTGGGGATTGAACTCAGGGGCATTCTACCTCCGAGCTACACCCCCAGCCCTATTTTTTATTCTTTATTTTGAAACCGAGTCTCACTAAGTTGCGGAGTGCCTCACTAGGTAGCTGAGGCTGTCCTCGAACCCGGATCCTCTGGTCTCAGCCTCCCGAATGCTGGGATTACAAGCGTGCGCCACCACGCCCAGCTGGGATATAGTATTTATGAATACTTTAAGAAGACATTTTCCTAAAGAAAAGAACAGTGTGCCTGGAACATTGTAATGATTTGGCTTTAGAATGTCCCCATAGTCCTCATGGAAAAAAGGTAGGCATATTAGAAGTGGGGCTTTGTTCCTAAGGAGGGGGTTGTGGCCTTAGGGAGTGTTTGGTTCCTCCTCCCCGTATTCGCTCTCTGACTCTGGCCTCCACAATGAGAAAGTGGAATTTGCCATCTTATCTCTTTCCGCGTCAGCCACCATTCCCTGAGCTTCATAGACCTGGCCTGATTTGGACTGAGCTCTAAATCTCCAAAAAGTATGAGCAAATAAATCTTCCTTTCTTTAAGTTGTGTGGCCAATAATTTTGGATTATGGCATGAGAATTCTCACCATGGCAAACATGGAAAGAGGGAATAGCAGGAGATGTGATTGGGAAGATTTGCTAATTTTGAACTTTATCCAAATAGCAATAAAAAAATATGGAATGAGTTTTGGGTTAAAACTCCATATATTTTGTATAAAATAAATTAAATGGGCCCTAAACACCTTGAGATAGGTTTTAGAGGTATTTTAAAAGGAGCAGGGATTATTCTAATCAACTCAAAGTGGATAAATCTGAGCTTTTCAACAGTTAAATGACATTTTTCTCTATTTTTAAAATTCAGTGTTTAGAAGTTGTACTTATAAAATTGATTATTTTAGTAGTTTACTATAAGCTCATCTGATTTAATATAGATTTAGATATAGAATTAATATTAAGTTTGATATGTGGATGATAATTTAGATTATTCAGAACAATAATAATTTTAATAAGAACCCCTAAATGATCTTAGGTAAGATATATCTCTAAAAACTTTTTTTTTTTGCAGTACTGGGGATGGAACTTGGGGACATTCTACCTCCAAGCTACAGCCCCAGCCCTATTTTTTTATTCTTTATTTTGGAACAGGGTCTCACTAAGTTGCGGAGGGCCTCACTAGGTAGCTGAGGCTGGCCATGAACCCGGATCCTACAGTCTCAGCCTCCCAAATGCTGTGCCACCACGCCCGGCTCTCTAAACAGTGAAGGGAAGAGAGAATTGTAAGAAATCAAGAGGTCAACATAAATTTTACAAATGGGAACCCAGAGAGTAAATCAGAGCACTGAATCCACTTTTTTCTACTGAAGAATTTTCCATTCCTAGAGAATCTGAGTTTCTAGGGATGAAAGTCTAAGATATTCCTATATTAGAAAGTCTAGTACAACTTCCTCCCAATAAAATCTGAACCAAAAAAACCCTATAAAGTTCCTGAGGGTAAAAGTTCCTGAGGAATGAACTCATTTTGTACTCTTTAAAGTGTGAGGGGGTACTCAGGTGAGAATGTTGACGTGTGTTGGGGAAGGGTGTCTCTGAAAAGTACTAACTACAACTTAGCCCTCCTGTGGATTTATAGCCAAAATTCACATCACTTTAGTTGCCAAAAAATCTCTGGCTATGATGATAGTATAAAGGGACCCTGAGTGATATTATCTCTAGGCATATGGTAAAAGTATTATTAAATCCTCCCTGAATGAAAGGAATATTTCATCTTAGACCTCAAATCCATGTAAACTGCTATTCAAAGAAAACAGACATCACCCATTCAAAAATAAAAACAGAATTCACCCATTCAAAAATAAATATTCACATGCAAGAGACAAGGCAACATAAGTTAGAACCAGCAAAACAATAGGCAGTAACAACAAACTCACAAACTCTTCAAATATTTAAATTATCATACAGATCATAAAATAAATGTTAACTTACTTTTAGCAAAATAAAATCCCATAAGCAATAAAATATTGTACAAATAACCTAGCTATTTGAAAACAAGCCAAATAGAACTGCCAGGAATGACAACATGCCATAACAATTAAAGAAATCAGTGGATTGATTTTAAACAAACTTGACATAGCTAAAGTCATACTCAGTAAATTTGAAGAACGGCCAAAAGGAACTTTCTAGAATTCAGTACAGAAAGCCAATGAGAAGAAAAATTTATATGCATTGACTGTTAAGAGATAGATATAAATATCTTCTTTCTGAACATGAGCAATCCAATATCCTATTTCAGAGTTTTCACTCATACTTTTCCACTTCCTAGAGTGTTTTACTATAAGTGTTCCTCAATGGATGGTGAATATATAATATAATAAATATAGTATATATTAATGAATGTTTATAGTAATATGTTATATTAATATATATTCACATCTAGTCGTATATAAATAATATAAATTAAAAGTAAGATAAATATAATATCAATATATATATATATACACACATATATATGTGTGTGTATATATATATACTTTTCCAATGCCCAGAATGCTTTTCTATCAGTGTTTTTCAGTGGATGGGGGAGATATGGAGATATATATATATATATACATACATATATGTGTGTGTGTAAGTGTGTGCATACATATAAATCAGTGAATATAAATATATATTGTATATTATATAAATATATAATAGTATAGATATATAATATACTTTATATAACATATATTTCTATTTAATATAGTATATAACATTTTATATAATTGTATATACATTATATATAATTTATTGTATATTTATATATTATATATAATTTTTTATTGCACTGGGGATTGAAATCAGGGACATTCTATACCAAAATACAGTTCTATCCAATTTTATTTTATGATATATAAATATATATAATGTATTATATATGTTATATATTATATAATATATATTATATATTATATAATTTATATTATATATTGTTTGCTTTGTTTCTTTTGTTTTGTTTTGAAACAGGATCTTGCTTGGTTGTTGAGGGTCTTGCTGAATTGCTGAGGCCGTTCCTCAAACCTGTAATCCTCTTGTCTCAGTCTTCTAACTACTTAGATTATAGGGGTGCATCACTACACCTGGTTCTATATTTTTAAATTGTTTTGTGGCTGATTGTTTCTTTTTATTGTTACTACAACTTAAGTGTTCTAATACTAGAGAGGACTTCTTTGATGAATGTTGAGTATTGTATCCCTCAACTAACAATCTATCTTTAGTATATGATTTTTACCAATTAAATACCCTCCTATAAATTAAGGAAGGCAGAAAGGAGAAAGAGGCTTCTTTCTGTTGCCATAGTATTTACAAACTAAATCATGGATGTGTAAAGATTAAAAAGTAATCTGATTTCTAGTGGCTAATAAACAATGATATGAATATCAAGAGGCAAGTATGACAATCGTGACAGTGATTGTGGCAAGAGTGTCTTTGTAATCTCTGTGTTACAGGTAAAATGATTTTCTCTTTATATCTTGATATTAAATACCAGATTTATATAGCTGTAATTTCCATATCATAAAATTTGCACACCTTTAAAATGTATAATTCTTTTTGGTATATTGTCAGAATTGTGACACCGTCACCACTATTTATTCAGAAATATCCATGTCACCCAAAATAGAAATCCTGGACTTCCTAGCAGTAACTTACAATTCTCTTCTCAGTTCTTGGCAAACACTAATCTAATTTCTATTTATGGACTTTCCACATATATCTGGGAATAGAATCATTTTACTTTAGGGTACTTTTTTTAAATTTATTTTTTTAGCAAATGATCCTAGTGGGATTGTGCATGGCTCCAGGGGCTAACATTGAACAACCAAACTTGTGGTATTTGTGAGTTTGCAGATCATCTGCCATTGGAGGCTGGGCAGGGGCTACAGTGTGACATTTCAGAAATGTGAATTAGTAGATAGTCCCTAGGGACACTCAGGCAGGACCTAGAGTCACTACTCTGTCCTGCCCCTCTATGGTCTCTAGTGATGACTGCTGGACTGTTAATGGTGATGTCCTCAGGGTGAAAAAACTCAGACAATTGCAGGCATGGCAATGCAGGTTCAGAAAGCTATAATTTTTCATCTGGTGGAGACTGGGCACCACAAGTATAAAAGCCAAGCCTGCAAAGTATCATATGATCACAGCTACCAGAGCACCAGTGCTGTCCCTAGGGCTAAATATCTCATCCAGCCATTCCCCAGGTTCAGAACAGTAGTTTCTCACCTGACAGAGTTTAAGCCCTATAAACAGAAAGACAAGTTGCTGGCAGGGTCTCATGTGATCGCATCTTGTAGAGCAGTGGCAGCATTCTTGGGGCAATTTAATTCAGACCACCATGCCCAGGTTGAGATCACTACAATCTCTCTGGTGGAATTTGGACAAAGCAAGTATGAAAGGTAGCAAATGGCAGGGAGGGTCTCTTCAGATCAAAGCAAGTAGAGCAGCAGTGGTGTCCCTGGAGCATTAAATTAAGCTCAACAGCCTCAGAACATTGTAATCTCTGGCACTGCTGAATTGGGACTTGGTGATCATGAATGTTGGCAGCCAATCAGAGACTGCTGCTTGCCTACACTGATTAATTACTATATCCTATAGGTTCTAGGGGACTAACTCCAAATTTTGATTATATGTAACATATTTGTCATGTCAAATATATACCCTCAATAAAGGACTTATTATAAAGAGACAACAAATGGGAATAAGACTCGCACACAAAGAGGAACAAGATGCTGACACAAGAATACAAACCTAAAAATCCCCCCAAAATAAAAAAGAAGGCCAAAAAGGAAATCATAAACCCCTACAACTCTGTAACAATGGATATCACCAATAAAAAGCTGTAGGAAATGCGAGAAAATGTCAGAATATGGATTATCTATATGATCAAAGAAATTAAAAATGAAATGAGAGAAAGTATACATGATATAAAGTAACATATTAATAAATACGTTTTTGCCCAAAATCAGAATCAAAAAGAGGCCCTGAGCTAAATGAAGGACACAATAAACAAAATAAAGTCCTAAATAGAAACTATCACTGGCAGACTAGACCACATGGAAAATAGAATCTCACTCTTGGATGACAGATCACTCAAAACTGACCACAGAATCAACAATATAGGGGAGACAAACAATATTAACAAAGAAGTCCAAAATTATGGCATAATATAAAATGATTAAATTTACATATAATAGGCATTGAAGAAGGTCCAGAATTCCAGACCCAGGGAATCTTTAATTAACTTAAAATTATTTCTTACAATTTTTTTGAATCTTTAGGGCATTATACCTATAACATCATGCCTTCTACAGAGAAAATTTAGCTTATCCCTTTCCAATTTGGCTGCTTTTAATCATTTACTTACCTAATTGCCCGGTATAAGACATCAAGTTCAATGTTAATTCAAAGTGAAAAAAGTGGACATGCTTGTCCTGTTTGTAGTATTATAAGAAAACCTTCAGTTTTTTTTCCATTGAATATTATGTGAGCTATAGGTTTTTCGTATTTGTCAAAAGTATGTGTCTTGCCTATGAACTTTATTATGTTGAGATAATTCACTTCTTTTTTCTGTTCTTATCATAAAAGTGATGTTGGGTTCTATAAATTGTCTTTCTGCATGTATTAAGATTATCATGTGATTTTAATCCATTAGTTTATTAATGGGAAGTAACATATCGGTTGGTTTCAATATGTTGAACTCTTCTTGCATTGTAGGAGTAAATGATACTTCGTCAAGGTATATAATCCTTTAATGTACTCTTATATTGTTTTCTAGTATTTTGAAGACATTTATATACAAGCTTATCAGAGATTTTGATCTATCATTTTCTTCTTTTCTTTAATATATTTTTCATGTTTGATATCAGGTAATGCTCATCTCATAAAGAGTTTGGAAGTGATCACTCCTCTTCAGTTTTATTGAACAGCTTGAGAAGGGTTACCCTTAATTCTAGTTTATAAGTTTTATAAATTTGACAAGAGAAGCCATGTGGTCCTGAACTTTACTTTGTTAGGACATTTTTTATTATAACTCAGTCTATTTACCAGGTACAAATATTTTCTACTGTTTATCAGTTATTCAAGGTAAGTTGCATATGTCTAGACATTCATCTTTTTTTCTCCTTTATCCTGTATGTTAGATCTTTAGCTGTTTATATTATTTTCTTATAATCTTTTCCTTTCCTTTGCATCCATTGTAGGACCTCCTCTTTTATTTCTGATTTTATTTATTGGAGACTTCTTTCCTTTTTAGCAACCTTGCTAAATGTTCAATTTTATTGACCTATTAAAATGTTCATTGATTTTTTCAACTTTCTCTAATATGCAATATTAGTTATGTCTTTACTGTTGTTAACTTTGGGATTAAGTTTTTCCCCTTTCTTTTGTTTTCCCAAGATTTAAAATTTGGTTAGGGTATTATTTCATTTTTAACAAGATATTTATCATTAGAAAATTCCATCATTGCCTTTTTGTGTCCAATAAGTTTTGTTGTGTTATACTTTCTTTTTTATTTGCTCCAACATATTTTTTATTTCCTTTGGATTTCTTCTTTCTCCTACTAATGCTCAATCATGTGATGTTTAATCTCTACATTTGAGAATTTTCCAATCTTTTTCTGCTGCTTATATCTAGTTTCATGTCAATGAGTTCAGAAAGTTGTAATTTTATACTTATTAAACACATTAGGATGTTGTGACCTAATTCAGGGATTTTCAGCATCTTGTCCTTAATATATATTACTATCCACTAATATGGAGTACAAGTCCATTTACTTTGACCCCTTTAAATTTTTAACATTTTAATGTTTTGACATTTTAGTATGTGTTATCCTGGGTGAAATGGAGAAGAGTAAAAACCATGTCCCTGAAATGCTTCTCTGTGTTTCCAAGAACCTAGACATGTTAAGTGAATGAGAGAAACTCTGGGATGTAATGTCCAGGTAGATATTGTATATGAATATTTTGGTACTGGGGATTGCACCTAGGGACATTCTACCTCTGTGCTATACTCAGTCCTTTTCATTTGTTGTCGTTTTTATTTTTGAAAAAAGGTCCCACTGAGTTGCTGAGGATGACTTTGAACCTGAGATACTCAAGTCTCAGCCTGTCACATACTGAGAATACTGGTGTGCACCACTATGCCTGACCAGGTAAATATTATGTTGAAGGATATTTGTTTTCTCTCATGATTTAGGTCAAATTAGTGTTATCTTTAGGAAGCTGCTTTCTTGCATGCATCCCAAGGAACTTGAGATGCTGCTCATATAATGGAATAAAGCAACGTAAGCTAAATATGTCACTGCTTCTGTGTTGAATTTATAAATCCCCTCTGCAAGTGGTAGAGGATCATAGCATCTGCCAGATGTTAAGACCATTGGCCCATTTAGTGAAAAATGGAGACTTTTAGTAAAAAAAAAATGGGACTGGGATCTAAATACCTTAAGGCTTTTTCATAAACAAAGATAGCTGTTAAACAATTATAAGCTTTTGGGCATATTAGTCCAAGAACAAACCTGTGAACTAGATGTTTCTACTATTCTGGTGGATTTAGGCCTGTGGTAATGGATGGTAGCCAACAAGTTCCCTTAGGATTTTTGGTTATAACATTAGAAAGGAGTAGAAACATCATGTGGCACCTCACAAAAATCTTTTGTTCTACATATTTGGTACTCCAAGAGGTGGAGTGTCGGGAGCCTAGCCCGGCCGGAGAGACCCCGCCTCTAGATGGTGCCTGGAAGAGTGCCAGAAGTGGCTGCAGGTGGTATCATTCTAGGGCTGCGCCATGCCAGAGCGCATACACCAGCACGCCCGACTGGTGGCCGGCCCAGGTGAGAGCTGTATGAGACGCCTTGTAGCTTAGGCCCTGTGTGGCTTTAAGAGCCTCCACCTCTCGCCCAAGAGAGAGTTGCTGGGGAGAGGCTGGCTGGGTTGTTGCTGGAGTGGGTTGCTGGAGAAGTTCTGGGAGGAAAGGTTGTTGGTTGCTAGTGGAAGGTGGATTGCTGGAGAGAGGGGTTATTGGGAGTCTGTTGGAAAGGCACTATTTGGAGAGATGGCTTCTGTGCTGTGTTTGTTACTGCTTGTGTAGTGCCCTCGATCCCAGAGAGAGGGGTATAATAAAAATAGGTTTGAATCAGCAATATTCAGGCAGCGTCTTTATTGGGGCCTCATGGGTGAGGGTTTAGCCTGGGGTTCCCGATAGTGGAGACCATCATTAAGGCTATTACAGGTATGGCACACATACATCTTCCTAGCAGGATGGATGTAGGATCCTATTAAGAAGCCTTATTTCAGATCAACATAAATGACACAAATAGCATGCATATTGATAGGAAAAATGCATATTTACTTTTAGTCCTTTAGATGCAGAATTAGATGCTATTCCTGTATGAGTCATATATGCCAATGAAGAAAGGGAAGTCCTTTATGATATTCTGGCACCACCCCTCAACCCAATGTGAGGGAGGGGGAAGGAAAGATATTATAAATTGCCTGGAATATAGATGAATTTGCCTCTGGCAGTAGCTGTACAACCTGCTACAATCTAACCTGTGTGGTCAGATTCACGAAGTGGATGAAAGAGTCAATAAGTTGGGCTCTATTCTGTATGGATGGCACATATAAATACAATAAGCCCCTTTCTCTGTACTGACAGCTGAGCTGTTTACAAGGGATTGACTATATAGACATATAATTTGGCATTTAGGGACATAACAATAATTAATTCACCTTTTGGGAAATATAAACATAGGAAGACACTTTAAAAAATTGCCACACCTTGTCCGGATACAAAATCAATCTTAAAAAATCAGAAGCCTTTTTATATGCCAACGACAGATCAATCGAAAAAGAAATCCAGAAAGCAATTCCACTCACAATAGCACCACGAAAAATAAAATGCTTAGGGATAAACCTAACCAAGGAGATTAAAGACCTCTATAAGGAAAATTATAGAAAGCTGAAGAAAGAAATTGATGAAGACCTTAGGAGATGGAAGGACCTCCCATGCTCTTGGATAGGCAGAATAAATATCATCAAAATGGCCATCCTCCCAAAACTGATTTATAAATTCAATGCAATACCCATGAAATTGCCAAGGACGCTCCTCACAGACATAGAAAAATCAGTCCTTAAATTCATCTGGAAAAACAAAAAGCCCAGGATAGCCAAGGTAGTTCTTAGCAATAAAAATCATGCAGGAGGCATCACAATACCTGACTTTAAACTTTACTACAAAGCCACAGTAATAAAAACAGCATGGT
>PVLC010000413.1:0-168089 GCA_004027655.1 Graphiurus murinus
TATCCGTACCATTAGGCGAGTGTTCGATTATCTTTGCCATGTTTAACGATTACACTAAATTCCATTTTTGTGAGCTAAGCCTTCACAGTTTGTTGCTCATGTACCATGGCTGGCTGCTCACCAAGCAGAGAAATTGGACAGAATGCTCCTGATAAGGTAAATATAGGAAAAGCTCTGTGTAAACATGTATCTGAGAGAAGTGGGCTCTTGGGCAGCTGATGGTCTAAGCATTCTGGTGGCCAAGCAAGAAGTGGCATTGATTGGATAAAAGGAAAGTCTGAAGTCTCGGGTTGTGACCAGATCAGGAAAATGCAGGTGTGACATTTGCCATAGGTATGTAGATGACCCAGTGTCTCCATTGGCACAAAAAGAGTTGGAACGTAAAACCACTAATTGACCTGACTTCTCTTTCTATGTCATGTAATCATGAAACTCTTTGGGGGATTGTTTTAATTTTGAGCTATTATGTTCTAGGCAAAACAAATGAGAAATGGCATATCATGGTGGAAGGAGTTTGACCTGAGGAGAGGGGAGGTTGATAAATAAATGAAACAAAAACCCTTTGTCTCTGTGCCACCCTAGAAAGGCCAGCTCACATCCCGAGACCCCTTTTCACATGTATGAAATGAGAGAGGTAGACTAAGGCCAAAGGTTTAGAATATAGGTTTAGAATATAGACTATAACTATTTCTAAATCAATAGTTTAAAGCTACAATTTTTGCCCTTCAAATGAAAATACTGAGTAATAAGTATGTAGAACATGCCAAAGCCAGATATGCTTATGATTTTTAATGAGTCAACTAATTTATTCCCTAGCTCTCCGCAAGTTATTCTTTGTTCAATAGTTTTGGGGTTCACTTTTAATTTTTTTGACATTTTTTAGAGTATTTTAATGGCTGCTATCATTAAAATAAGCATGTCATAAGCAGGCAACAAATAATTAGGCAATGGAATATCACTTTAAGACTGAAAAAAAAATAACTGAGTATGGAAGTTTACACTTTTAGAAACAGAGATATACGCACAGGGCTTGAGTCTATTTTTATGTAATGTAGCTATTTCCGTTGATTTATTGAGAATCATAAACCTATGGTCCATGTGACTTTACTGATTTTTATATACCTTTTTATATTGGTCATGGTTCACTAGAGTAACAGAATGCATAGGACACACTTATTGGTAAAGGAGATTTATCAAATCAGCATACAGTCCAAAGCAATGCAGTTCCAAGTTTCTGACTACATGTGGAGAGCTGGAGGAGCCAGCAGCTAGTCGAGTGGCTCAAGAGCTGGAGTCTCAGAATCAGACTGACCACTGATTCAGTCCTAGTCAAAAATGGAAAGGCCTGAAAACTCTCCAGGGAAATGATGGAGAAGGTCCAGTTTGAGGAGCTAAAGGCTGATATCTCACAGGAGAGCAGACATACTTTCTTCAGGAAGAACCTGCATACCTTCACATGGCTTTTTCCTTCTTTTATCCAGGTCCTGTGCCTATCAGAACCACGCTGCCTACGCTCAGGGAAAGACTTCCCCTTCAGTCTTCCGTTACATAAGCCAATCATCTCAGCAACCTCCAAAGTCACATCATTCTAGGTGTTTCATGATCCAGTCAAGTTGACAGTTCAGACTCACCTTGTCAACTTGGCTTCTAACCTTGTCTCTTTAAATCATATTAATCTTCAAATAAACACAATAAGGATGTCAACACACAAACATATTCTTAACAAAATAGGAAAGAAATATTATGGCACTTACAATGCTTGTTTCTGTAATTAGTCTCGTGGCTCTAGTTGGTACTTAAAACTACCATTCTGTATTCCCTTTACCTTCATCCAGCACTTCAGCAGGTCTTGTTTCTTTACCTGGAGGGTGACCCACACCATCATTCCTGGAGGGTCTGAGACATTTGTCATCCTATCTGGATTGGATTGTTGTAGTTTTACATTGACTTTAATAACTGGGCATGACAATACTAGGAGGTGCCCTAGGGGATCTCCTACTTCCCAGGCATACTCCTTCTTACCTCCATTGTGGAGTAATAGTCCAATTTCCCCTTGGTAATCTGGATAAATCACCCCTGCCAACATCATAACTTTGTTCTTAGCCTGTTGACTCAGGCATGAGGAGTCCAAAGTGGCCATAGGGGAGTCTTAACTTTCAGTTTAGTAGAATCATTGTTCCTGGTAGAAGCATTCCTGCTTCTGGACCTAAGACCTGGGGACCACCAGAGAGATTATGACTGTGGGAACAGGAAGCAAAAATTCGGCTAAGGGGTCAGTAGGGATAATGATGAGTGGTACCATTCCCATTTCCACCCCTTGTTTCCTGGACCTGTGAATTCTGGCTATAGGGGAGATAGTATCATAGAGTGGATTCTGATTTAGAGAATATACAACCTTCTGGAGAACCTCACCCCAGCCCTGCAAAGTTTTGTCACCTAGCTGGCACTGTAGCTGAATCTTCAAAAGGTCATTCCACTGTTCTATCAAGCCAGCTGCTTCAGGATGATGGGCAACATGGTAAGACCAGTAAATCTCATGAGCATGAGCCCATTGCCACACTTCTTTGGCTGTGAAGTGAGTTTCTTGGTCAGAAACAATGCTGTGTGGAATACCATGGTAGTATACAAGGCATTCTGTAAGTCCACAGATAGTAATTTGGGCAGAGGCTTTACATGCAGGGAAAGAAACTCCATATCCAAAGTCTCTGTTTCAGTAAGGACAAAGCACTGTTCCTTTCATGACGGAAGGGGTCCAGTATAATCAACCTGCCACCAGGTTGCTGGCTGATCACCTTGAAGGTTCATCGTCGGTCTCTGCTGCTGGCAGATTGAGCACTCAGTAGTGGCCGTAGCCAGGTCAGCTTTGGTCAGTGGAAGTCCGTGTGCTTAGCCCATGCACACCCTCCACCCCTGCCACCGTGGCCACTCTTTCATGAGCCCATTGAGCAATGACCAGGGAGGCTGGGGAAAAAGGCTGACCAATGTTATACACAGACCAGGTCCTCCTGTCCACTTGATGGTTAAAGTCCTCCTCTGCTGAGGTCACCCTTTGATGGGCATTAACATGAGACACAAATATCTTCTCATTCGTTTCCCATTCAGAGAGATCCATCCACATACCTCTTCTCAAATGTCTTTGTCACCAATCTTCCTATCATGTTATTCCTGAGTTCCTGACCATTCAGCTAAACCATCGGCTACAGCTCAGGAATCTGTATATAATCGTACATCTGGCCATTTTTCCTTCCAAGCAAAATGCACAACCAGGCGCACTGCATGAAGCTCTGCCCACTAAGAAGATTTCCCCTCATCGCTGTCCTTCAGAGATGTCCCACAGTGGGGCTGTAGTGCTGCAACTGTTCATTTTCGGGTAATGACTGCATATTGTACAGAATCATCTGTAAACCGGACCCGAGCTTTCTCTTCCTCTGTCAACTGATCATCTGATACACCCCATAAGGCCATAGGTTCACAGTGGGGGATAGAAGGCACCATAGCAGGAATAGGACCCATGGGTATTTGGGCCACTTCTTTATGTAATTTAATAATGCCTTCAGGACCCGCTTGGGCCCTATCGCAAATGTACCATTTCCATTTGATAATGATTTGCTGCTGTGCATGAACAACTTCATGGTTTGGAGGGTTGGACAGCACCCAGTTCATGATGGGCAGCTCGGGTCACACGGTAACTTGGTAGTTATGGTCAAGTGTTCAGTTTCCACTAAGGCCCAGTAGCAAGCCAAGAGCTGCTTCTCAAAGGGAGAGCAATTGTCTGCAGATGATGGCAGAGCCTGGCTCCCAAATCTCAAGGGCCTCCTCTGTGATTCACCTATGGGGGCTTGACAAAGGCTCCAGACAGCATCCCTATCTGCCACTGACACCTTGAGTACCCAGGGTCTGCTGGATCATAGGATCCAAATGTTGCAGGGCCTTCTCCTGTTCTGGGCCCCACTCAACACTAGCAGCTTTTTGAGTCACTCCGTAGATTGGATTAACACCCCCAAGTGAGGAATGTGTTGCTTCCAAGAGCCAAATAGGCCCACCAGACATTGTGCCGTTTTCTTAGTTGTGGGAGAGTCTAGATGCAATAACTTACCCTTTACCTTAGAAGGAATATCTCAGCGTGCCCCATATCACCGGACTCCTAGAAATTTCACTGAGGTTGAAGACCCTTGAATTTTAGTTGGATTTATTTCCCATCCCCTGGCATGCAAATGCTTCATTAGCAAGTCCAGAGTGGTTGTTACCTCTTGCTCACTGGGTCTGATCAACATATTACCATCAATGTAATGGACCACTGTAATACCTTGTGAAAGAGAAAGCCAATCAATATCTCTGTGAACTAAATTATGACCCAGGGATGGAGAGTTGTATACCACTGAGGCAGGACAGTGAAGGTATAGTGCCGGATTTGCCAAGTAAAAGCAAATTGCTTCTGGTAGGCCTTATGGATAGGTATGGAGAAAAAGGCATTGCCCTAATCAACAGTTACGTATCAGGTACCAGGAGATGTGTTAATCTGCTCCAGCAAGGAACCCACATCTGGTACAGCAGCTGCAGTTGGAACTACCACTTGGTTAAGCTTACGATAATCAACTGTCATTATCCAAGATACATCTTCTGCACAGGCCAAATAGGAGAGTTAAATGAGGATGTGGTGGGAACCACCACCCCTGCATCCTTCAAGTCCTTGAGGGTGGCACTAATCTCTGCAATACCTCCAGGCATTTGATATTGTTTTTGATTCACTATTTTCCCAAGTAGAGGCAGCTCGAATGGCTTCCATTTGTCTCTTCCCACCGTAAGAGCCCTGACTCCACAGACTAGAGAATCAATGTGTGGATTCTGCCAAGTACTAAGCATGTCTATCCCAATTATACATTCTGGGACTGAGGAAATAACCACAGGATGAGTTCAGGGACCCACTGGACCCACTGTGAGTCCAACTTTGGCTAAAACATCTTTATCACCTGATCTCCATAAGGACTGACTTTGACTAGAGGATCACAATGAGGTTTTGGATTTCCTGGAATCAGTGCCAATTCAGAGCCAGTGTCTAGTAGTCCCCAAAAGATCTAATAAGTTCCTTTTCCCCTATGGAAGGCCATAGGTCCCTTTGGGGAAGGATGGGAGAAAGGTTAATGGTAGGACTTTTTGGTTCTGTACCAGAGTTCTTCCTCAAGGGGACCTGGCTTCCCCTTCAGGCAAGGGGTCTGGGTCTGGGTCTGGGAATTGGTTGAGTAGCCATGATTCCTTGATGTTAGGATTTATGTCAGACTATGGTACACTTGTCCTGGAATTTTTCTACTTACGTAAATCAAGTAAGAATTTGGTGGGTTTCCTGTCTATTTCACTTCCAGGAATACCATGCCGAATCAGTCAACACCATAGATCTGCACAAGTCAGACCATTCTGTTCATTGCTTCTCCTCTGCTGCCCATTATGTTAAGTTCAGCCACCTTGCCCCTGGAGGCTGAGAGCTGCCACTTGGCCCCTGCCACTCCAGGATCCAATAATACCCATCACATTTAAGTCTACTAATTGATTGATTGTGTCTCCCGCTAGAAGATCTATCTAACAAAGCATAGCAATGGCAGAGCCCTTCAAGGATAATGCTAACACCTCACAAATTTGTTTCTAAAAGTATAGGTGAAGGACACATCTCTGGACAGGTCTCTGTGGAAAAGAAGGTCTAACATGGCAAATCGACTCTAGCATCCAAGTTCTCTGAGCCTTGGATCCCCTCATCCACAGAAAACCAAGGGAGAGCAGACATTTCCAGATCATTCATAGTAAGCCATCTTTTGGTCCATACCTCAGCCAAACAACCAAATAAACTATTAGTACCCTTTTTAACATTCCAAGCTGCTGCATTAAATCTAGAATCTCTGCTTAATGGTCCCATATCAATAAATTCAGCCTGATCTAATTGTATATTACTTCCACCATTATCCCACACTCTTAAGTTTAGGAATAGAGTGTACTTCCTCCTTGGTTGCACTCTGTGCCTCACCTGTAGAAGCCTGCTTAGACTTGCTTCTAGTTACAGGGCTAGAGGTGAAAGTAGGTGGAGAGGGTGGGTCCTGAGGAGTACCAGCATTATCTGTCTCTGTTTCCAAAGGTGAAACAGGATTAGTTCCTTCAGGGAAAAGTAGAGAAGACAATTCTATAGATGGTGGGGAGTCCTTGTCTTTTGGCCTGATAAATCCATCAGAATGTAGGGATTCAACTTCTTCAGGGTCCTCTCAGTACATTCCTGTTTCATTTTTTAGGAATTAAAAATCACCTTTCAATAATCATACTGAATATAAATGGCCTCAACTCCCCAATAAAAGGCACAAGGTGGCAAAATGGATCAAAACCCAGAATCCATCTATATACTGCCTGCGAGGATCTCATTGTTTAACCAGCATCGCCCTCACTTTACCTGCAGATACCTTTTGAGGCTGGGAGTAAACCTTATGTTGTAAGTCAGCCAATCTCAGCATGAGGGCCTGTGTTTACTATTTGGCATTTCAGTCCTATGACTACAAAAGACAACAGTCTCCTTCAAAGCACACCGATTAACAGGTCAGCTATGAGCTCCTGAAGCTTATCATTCTCTTGTCTTAATTTGTCCAGTGATGCCAGGGACGAACAGCCAACATCACTGTGTTCCATAGTTTTCCAGAAACGTTCAAAAGTATTGTATATAGAGTCCTAAATGCCTTGTCTTTCACAAGGGGTGAAATAGGAGCATTGAAAGGGTCCACTTTCTGTATAGCTTTAAAAATTTCACACCATGGATTATCAGCACTGTCCCAACTAACAGAAGGAGGGTCTGTACCAACTTTTATCCTAACCAAATTGGAGAGCCAGCTCCAGAAACTACAAAACCAACTAGGAAAATTCAACGTCATGATTCTGTTTATCTAAAAGAACTTCCAGCACCGAAATCTGTACTGGTCAGGGTTCACCAGAGTAACAGAATTCACAGGACACACAAATGGTAAAAGGGGATTTATCAAGTCAGCTTACAATCCAAAGCAATGGAGTCCCAAGTTTCTGACTACACGTGGAAAGCTGGAGGAGCCAGCAGCTGGTCAAGTGGTTCAAGAGCTGGAGTCTCAGAATCGGAGCAACTACTAATTCAGTTCCAGTCTAAAATGGATAGGCCAGGAAACTCTCCAGGGAAATGATGGTGAAGATGCGGTTTGAAGAGCTGAAGGTTGATATTTCAGAGGAGAGCAGACATGGTTTCCTCAGGAAGAACCATGCGTGCCTTCATGAGGCTTTCTTCTTCTTTAATCCAGGTCCCTATCAGAACAGTGCTGCCCACATTCAAAGCAGGACTTCCCCTTCAATCTGCCATTACATAAGTCAATCATCTCATCCACACCCAAAGTCACATCATATTAGGTGTTCCATGATCCAATCAAGTTGACAATTCAGATCACCATCACACTATTCCTAATATTCTTATCTGTATATCAAGGATAACAACCTTAAACTATCCCTTCAGAAGTAGTCATGTGCCAAACTTTAATTCTATAATTATTCTTACCATAAAATGGCTCTTCTTTCTATGTGACCAGGTTAAAAAAAATCAGTATTTCATAGTGCTCTATATAAATCACTGTAGTGGTCAGTTTTCTGTATCTAAAGCTTATTAAGACAGATTCCCCAGGAGAACTGTTTTTAATCTTCATTTTTCTAAGAGAAAACTGAAGTGTAGTAAACTAACTCACCCAGGATTCTAGCTAGCTAATGGTGCTCTCAGGAGTTAAACCCAGGCATTCTGATTCTAGACTCGATTATACTACATCCCTTCCTAATTATAAAGTCAGATTGATCTTGTTTCATACTTTTTGCCAAAGCATAAGTTCCATGAAAGATGAAGTTCATTTTATATATTGTTAAATCCCACCACCTTGAACAGGTCCTGGTATGAGGGAATTAGTAGGACTCTGAGTCTGTTCCTGCCACTATAACAAAATACGCTGGATTAAGTGATGTATAAATGATAGAAATTTATTTCTGAGGGTTTGGGAAGCCGGGAAGTCCAAGGAAAAGGCAGTGGAGTCTAGTAAAGGGTTGTTCTCTGATTCCAAGTTGGTGCCTTCTCTCCACAGTCTCTCAGGGTGATAAAGCAAAGAGGGTAAGTGCTGTGTCCTCACATAGCAGAAGAAGCAGCGGGGCCAAGCACCTCTCTGAAGTCTCTTTCATAGGGGCATTAACTTCATTCAAGAGAGAAGAGCCCTCATAACTTAATCACTTTCCTAAAGGCCCCCACCTCCTAATAGTATCCAAACAATGGGGATTAAGTTTCAACATGAATTTTGGAGAGACTCAAACATTCCCATCACAGCTGTTGCCATCTCTTTTCATGCTGCTGTGTGACAGAAACCATCTTTCCCTTCCATATCCAAGGTTTGAGCACATCCGGACTTTACCAGAGAGGAGTTGTAAGCGGGGGGGAGACAGGCAATTCTCTCCTGGCATTCCCAGCTTTCTGTCTTGGGATCTCGACAGCAGTTTCTTTGAAGTCATAGCACTGAAAGAAAAATCAGTCAATTCATGTGTACTAATGATTCAAGTTCTAACCTCTAAAAATGACAAATGCCTCACTTCTCTACCCCATTACATTCCTGTCTTACTACATATGTTTATATGATTTAATTTTCCAGGAAACTTATTATTCATCTACGCAATAACCTTTATGTCCCATAGCAATTTGACTTTCCCTGCTTCTAGGATTTTGAAGCATTGTTTCTTTAGTATAAAGGAGGTTCGGAAAAGACAAAAAGGAAAGCTCAGAGCTCAAGAAATAAAGAATAATATTGAAATCATAACAACTCATTATTTGTTTTTAAGCTTGATCTTTCAGAAGGTTGTTATCTGGAGTTGAATACTAATGGACTCAGACTCTCTTTATGCAGAGGAAATCTTAAACAACCGTGTTCATGGGGAAGGACATTAATCAGGAGAGAGAAGAGAGACTCGGTCCTAATAATGTTTGCATAATAGCTACCCTTGGGTGTATTGCTTGACTTAAAAATAAATATTCATGCTTTCCATACCCAGTACAATGGGGATTATTTGTGGTTATGATTCTGTTATATGATCCTTTGCGTATTCATGGGGACTTCAAACTGGGAGGCTGTTGGAAACCAACACATATAAATAACAATGCTTGTGAATCATATGGGGTAGAAGCTGAAAGAGGCTCTGTGATGGGCAATCTGAGGGAAAGAAATGAGAGCAGGTCATAATTATTTTCAGAAGAGGAGGAGCAGAATCAAACTAGTCTGCTGAAGGACATTTATGTACTCCCCTGATTTGTTTTATTTCTTTTTATTTGGGGGGTGTATACTGGGAGTTGAACTCAGGGACATTCTACCTCCCGGCCCTATTTCATCTTTTATTTTGAAACAGTGTCTCGCTAGGTTGTGGAGGGTCTCCCTAGGTTGCTGAGGCTGTCCTTGAACCACCTATCCTCTAGTCTCTGCCTCCCAAGTATGAGATTACAGGCGTGCATTACCAGTCTTGCCCCTAATTTGCTTTAAACTCTTCAGTAGTTTTTCATCACCTGCAAGGTAGTCCAAGTGTCTAATTTTGGCATAGAGGCACTCATTAGAGTGACCTTTGTGAGATGCTTCCTGCACATGACCTGAACCTACCCTCAGTCTCCAGTGGAACAATGCAGACCTCTTCACAGGTTCCCTCCGGCACCATGGCATTTAACTTCCAAGTCTTTGTTCAGATCTTTCCTTTATCTCTCAGGGGTGTTCCAACCCTTCTTTGCTAATTCCACTTATCATAAATGAATTGGCTTAAACTTCACCTTCTCCAAGAAGCTTTCTTTGAACTGCATTGCTAGTCAACAAGTTTTAACCCAGCCTTTCTTATTGATCCATTGATTGATTGGTTGATTGATTATTAAATAGTCTGTCCTGGGGAATTCTTTCATCATTTTGATTTATTGTTTATGTGCAACAATTTTCATTACACAAATACTTTACATTAATGAATTCATTGTTTCTTTTCTCTCTCCTTTCTGCTTTCTTTTTCTATTTCTCTCCCTAATTTTTTGGAACTTGTAAATTTTGGGAAAGGTTCAACACGATCTTGAAAACATAGGCTATACTTCCACGTGAATTACAGGGATGTGTATCAACTGCTTCCTTGTGCAGTTTTTCTAATGTTATTTCTTTCCTAGTCTGGATATTCTACTGCAACCAAGAGAACATCTTGTAGAATAAAAGTCCAAACTGACTTTCTCCCCCAGATCTGCATTTGCTCATATTCTCCCTGGCCTCTCATTCCCAGGGCTCTGATGTAGGGTTTAGGTCTTGGAGTTAAACATCATCCCATTGGCTTTTTAAATTTGTGCTTCTTATCTGATAGGTGCTATTTTAACAGAGATGTGTCTGGGCACCTTCCATGCCAAGTTACTGTTATTGGTAGGCTCCTCTGAAGTGTCTAGATGTCTTTTTCATGTACTTATGTGAAGTCATAGAAGTACTGAAAGCTACCCCTTCTGTTTATATAGCATATCTATAAAGCACTTTTTAGATATGCTATATAAATATACTACAGAGGTGAGCTATACAGCTGTGATATACTACAGAGATGAGCAAGTATAGCACAGATAGAGTATAGAGGTGAGCAATACAGCTGTGAATGAGAAAATTGACTTGAAGATTCGATAACTTCTTGCATTTATATTCCTAGTAAATTTCAGAGTTAGAACGAGACCCCAATCCATCCCTTTTCACAGCACCACAATCCTGATGGTGGCATGTTCTGCTACCTTCTGTAGGCCTCACAGAGCCTGGTAGAGCTCTGAGCATAGTGAGTCCACTGGGGCACAGGACAGAGGCCTGGCCTGGCCACAGAGGTCTGCCTTGTGAGGCCAAGTGGACCACTACTGGCTTTGTGCCCCAAGACAGTCACTTTATTCCAGAATCCAAGATCCCCACTTATAAAACAGAGTAAGAGATCATGTTTTCTTAGGTTCTTTTGACAGGTAACATCTTATTAATTTTCTATTACTTTCATCTTTCTCCCTCTCTCTTTGCTTTCTTTTCGACCAGCTCAGCAAGGAACCAGTGTGCATCTGCAATGTGTAAAGCATTGTGTTGGGATCCACAGGAAGATGGAAAGTGTATATTACTTCTAGTTTTTTATGGAAAGGACTCTTTCCTTCCTCCATTTCCTATTTTCTTGTTTTCCTCCATTCTTCTTCCTGCATCCTCTGTCCTCTCTATGCTCAAGTTTACCTCCTCTTTGCCATAGATTTTCAAGGCTTCTGCTTTGGCGAATGGGAGGTCTCAGTCCTGTGCCACTGAGTGAGTTTCATACACATACAGCCCTTTTCACCTGCTGACGCATCAACACTCCAAGGAAAAGCTCTGAGGTCTTTGCTCAAAGATAGCCAGGACTCCTTGTATGCTACTTTATTTTTGGCTGATTCTAAAAGGAAGTTGTTCAAATAAGATGAATAGACTCTCACTGGCAAAATAAATTCACATTATTTTTCTTCCAAAACTTTGTGACTTCAAAACTGGAAAATCTATTTTTTTAGTAATTTCAGAACTGAGATATTCACTTTTCTCAAAAGACCATTTCCACCCTGATGTGAATAGTCCCCTTTAGGAACCATAATTGTCATCAGACATGCATGTACTTTTCTCATTTTACTAATATTTTCTTATTTCTCTTCTATGCCACCCATGATGTTCAAAAGTCATGAATCCTTCTATTTCCCTCTAGAGAAATGCATTCTTATAAGTACTTTAAGTTACCTAAGACATTTGGGCTTCCTTCCATAATGGTCATTTACTGATTTATTGCCAAACACCAGGGTTTTTTTTTTTTTTCCAGAATGCAATTAGAATACACTTGTTTTCTTTCTGTTGTCCGAGTCCTCTTACTATTCATAGCAATATTTGTTTATCATAACAAAACACCCACTCAAAAAGACTTCTTAAACTCCAAGAGCAAAGCAGAAGGAACTGGAAAGAAGGAAATAGTCGCAATAACAATTGACCCTTCCTCTGCATCAGTGGCTGGGTAGTAACATTCCTAAGACTTCATGAATCCTTTGAGCTTCTCCTAGAGGCTTAGACTTTCTGTTTTACAGATGGAGAAACTGAGGCTCAAGGGGCTAAAATGATTCACCAAATGTTCCCCAGCTTCTAGTGTCAAGGCTAAGATTTGAATCCAATCTGTGTAACTATAAATTTCATGTTATCTTTGCTCTACCAGGGCTGGAACAGGGGTGGGTGGTCACAAAGTTTCTATCTAGGATGTTGTGTGGGATTCCCACCTGGGTAGGGAAGGGCTGAAGAGGGGGCCTTTGTCTGTTTGACCAAGATTCAGCCTTTAGCATGCTTCTCCTTCCCCAGCTTCTGCCCCTGGACATAGGCTACCTCTCCAAATGATGAACCCAACCTTTTGTAACATTTTCATGAGAGGGTCTTCTACTAATGGGACATCTCTCTTTTGTCTTTCACAGCAATTTTGCAGGCAGTAATAGCTGGTGATCTTATGAAGGTAAGATATTCCCCTTCCAAAACTTTGGTGATTCTTTAAGAACTTTAGGTCGACATCATTGCTCACCAAATTTTTTAAGATTCTATGAATCAGTTGTCTTCCCCTCTGCCTACACTGGCAGAGGGGAAGACAACTGATTCATAGAATGAGGATGGATTCATAGGAGGAAGGATGTTCTTTTGAGAAATGAGCAGAGGGAGTGAGGAGATCCCTCATAGTTTTTCTGCATTTGTAACAGCAAAGGGGTCATGGAACAATGCCCAGACATTTGCCTGGACTAGTTCCAATGGACTGCATATTCCCAGTATGCAGAATCACAGTGCCTATTGTTCTGTTCTCCAAAAGCTGACATTGGAAGAATTTAAAGATTTTTTTTCCAGGCAGGTATTAGAATGAATGCATCTGTAATAATAACCTGGAAAATATCTAGAAATGCATTCTATAGGCCAGATCTAGATACTTATTATAGTTTTATACTTTGGAACTCAAAGTTAATCAATGTCCACTTTGAACTCTTAATTTGTGCTTATGTTTTCTGGAGAATTTAGTTCAAAGGGAAGGCAATGGTCTCCACTGCCTTGGGAGTGAATGCAAATTCTGAACAGGCTGCCTGTCTGAGCTCCAATCCTGACTCTGCCGTTCGCTGTATCTATGATTTTGTGAAATTATTTATTTCTCTCTGTGCCTCAGTTTCTTCATCCATAAAATGGGATAGTAATGTTACCTCTCTCTTTGGCTTATCATAAGAATTGAATGAAATCATAGATGTAATGCTATCAAGACTGTCCCTATTACATAGAAGGGGCTCGCCGATGTTAGCTATTTACCTATTGATTTTAATCTATGTCTTTAACAGTTAAACATGGTCATAATTAATATATATATATATATATATATATATATATATATATATATGGTGATCTATGAGTATTCTGAAAGGTCTGTTTGGCCTCATATCACTCTGGGGCATGAGGACTCATGACTGTCGTATGTCCCTTTATAGTTATGCCAGTGATGTTGATCTGCTCTATAACAAAGGCCGCTGCCTCAGGGTGGAGGCCTTTCCTTACCCATCAGTCAAGTTATAAGATGCCAGTGCAGGTGGATTAATCAAAAGTCTTAAAAGAAAGCTGAGAAATACCACCTTTTTTTTTTTTTTTTGAGCACCAAGGAATACCTGTGTTTCACTTTTAACAGGTTACTAGCAGAATAGGAATAGGGGGTTGGTCACAAACATATTGGTCAACTGCCATCTGTAGGCACATAATTCTAAAAATGGATCCCATGGCTTTGTCTAGATTGCAGTGTCACTAGAATTGTACCCCGGAAGAGAAAGTACTCTCTAAGTGGTGTGCTCATGGGTCCATTCTCCTTCGAGGACTGACATTAGGTTCTTGGGGGGTAAATGTGTGAGCAAGACAGGTCCCTGAGGACTTCTAAGCCAGACAATTTTGCAAATCACTGTACCTCTTAAACTTCGTTTCATATTCTACATACCTTTAGTGTAGACACCCAGGGCCCTGAGTGTCTCACCACACTTTTTATGTGCTTAACAGAGAATTATTTGAAATATGGGAAATTACTATATCCAGCTGGTTGTCTTACTACATTTTAGGTTATAATTATTTCCTAAATGGCTAAGAAGTGACTTACTAACTTGTTATTTATTGAGAGGTGAAATAGAGAGGGTTGAGGGATTTTTCGCTTCTCATTCTCTTTCTTTTGTACATTTTTTCTTTTCCTTCACATATACTTCCCTCCTATCTTTCTCCTCTTCTCAATCTTCTTTCTCTTCTCTCTTCTATGTAGAAAGCACAATACATATTAAATAATAAATTGATTGTGTATGTGTGTGTGTGTGTGTGTGCGCGCGCACGTGCACACTCCTGTGTGCACAAGAGGAAGAAAGAGGCTAGAGAACGGATGATCCCAGGAGCCACCCAGTGGGATGGCTGTCCCAAATTACTCCTGCACAGTTGGGTTGCCTAAGCTGCTCATGGCAAACTTAACAGTTATAATGTCTCAAACGCCACATAAAAGCATCAAGGGACCTGACTTTAGCTGGGTCTGGCTGGGTTTGCCGTCTATCCTTTTGGGAACTGCTCATAAAGAAAGAGTGTCATTGTAAGACAATGCAGTTGAACAGCACAGGATTCTTTTTGATACCTTTTTAGAAGACCTTTAGGTACTTCTTCCTGACCTCTTGCCTCACAGTTTAGGGATGAAAATTCCCAAAGGTCCCTCGCCTCCATCCACTCATTCTTCTTGCTCTGGTTCCTTGGGAGTGTTGCAAACTCCTTTCCCATCCCTTATTTGGGCTTCCCTAGTGCCCTTCTGATAAGCTCAAAGAGCCCCTCTCCACTACTCTCTAATTCTTTACACCCTGTCTTCCTCCATGGACTGTGAGACCTTTGAGGCCAAAGACTTAGTTAGATTCTTCTTTGTTTCTGCATCTCTTTTGATTATGACCTGCTGGGTTATTTGTCCTCAAACTTCTAAAAACTTCACAAAGGCTCTTGTCCTCATATACTGCAATTCGGAGAACAGGGACCCATTTACATTTTCTATTGTTCAATATTCCATGAACCTAGTCTCTCACCCCTATTTCCCCCACCTTACTCTCAGGCTGCCAAATTTTGCCCTTTTCCCCCCAAGTCTTTTCTCACACAAAAACAACTACTTCCCCTCCATCACTGTGGTTCCCATCCTGTTGATCATCTCTGGGGTGTTGGGCAATAGCAGAAGGCAGCAGGCCAGGCTGTGGACCTGGACAAAGAGGGATGTATGTGTGCAGGTGAGAATGCCTGTGTGCAGGAACACGGGACGCAGAAAAGCAGCTCTTAGAGGTTCTGGTTAGACTCCTTGGAGATCCAAGAACACTAAAGGACACAGCAAAGGAATGTAGTTACCAGACACACACTCTTCCTGCTTGAGAGAATGCTGAGCCAACCTAGGGAAGGGAAGTTTTTGTACTCTTCCCCATCCCTCACTCCCTTGAGACAGAGAATAGAGTTTAGGAGAGAACAGAAAAAAAGCACCTGAGCATGTTTGAGCTTCCTTGGGCCGTTGGATACTCATAGACCCTTATCAGAGTGAGGTGAGCCTCCGCCATCTGCATGACTATGATAATGTAATCCAAGAATGGTCCCTCATCTCTTTGACTTTTCTCCGTGTCCTCTGAGGCTGGAAACATTTGTGGTTTGCTGCATTACTCTTATTTTATGACTGCTGAGCTGTTATCCTTGTTCCGGATTCTGCCTGAGCTTCTTTCTGTATGTCTATTTCTTTCAGCTAATAGAAAGCTATAAAAATGGAGGCAGCCTGCTAATTCAGGGACCAGACCACTGTTCACTTCTTCACTACGCAGCTAAAACCGGCAACGGAGAGATTGTGAAATATATCCTGGACCATGGTGAGTAGGCACCGTGAACTTGCCAGAGACCTTTGATGCATGAAATAGACTGCCTGCTCTAGGTTGACCTTCAGCCAGGCTAGTTTCAGCAAGGTGGAAACACTGACCAACCTTAGATGACTTTCCTGCTTTTCTGAGGCAGCCAGTATGGCAGACCACTGACACACTTGGTCCATCTTAACTGAACAATTAATAGAAACTAATTAATAGAAACTATTTTCATAGGGAGCTCCATGTAGGTAGTTTGGGGGCTAATTAATTTTTTTAAAATAAAGGACAAAAATAAGTGCAGCCTGTCATAATATGCCTTCTTTTTGAGGGTTTTGTGTGAATTAATCAGATGGGATCAGCTACCTAGGCCATATTTATAGTTCTTATCCTGAAGTTTCAGGAGTCTGATTATTTTTTCCATCTTTTTGGTTTCTCACTTGCTGCAGTTTGACTCTCATTCATGTTTTCAAGTCATACTTCATTCTCTTTAAAAAATGCCTGATGCTGCTGTGCCCTTTGTGGTAAACGACACTTGCCTCACAGAAAGTTCCCTAACTGGGTTTCTAATTTGGTGTTAGATCATTGGGTAGACGCAGCAAGTACTATAGCATCTGCCTTTAAAAAAGCCTGTTAGAACATTAATACCTATGACAAGTAGCAAATCGTGATCATTATGTTTTGCTCCTCATATGTACCGTGGTTTTAGGAATAAAGAACAGGAAAATGGAGGGGGGAGGGAATCTGTCTGGCTTTGTTGAAGGGAGAAGGAGTAGTGTATCGTGTATCTCTCTCAGACCTAGGGACACAGAGACCCTGGAAGACCGAGCACTAACAGCAGCCTGTGGTCTAGTCACTTTGCACCCAAATTCAGATTATAGATAGTAAAGCATATTAGTAAAGATTCACATCATTTTTTGCTCCTCTTCCTGCACAACTCACCAAATATGTCTTATTCCATTCACTTATTCATTCATTCAACACACACACACACACACACACACACACACACACACACACACACAACACAGGCAGTGTTTTCAAGTGACTGCAGGCTGAAGAAAACATGGTTATGTGCAACTGGATCATTGATGAGGCGGCAGGCTTTGTGGAGGCTTGTATTTAAGATGGATCCTCTCACGTCAAGCTTCAACAAATTTGAGGCTCTCAGCTGGAGTAGCTGGAAGGGTCAGGACACCTGAAATTTTTCTGTTCATCTGGCCCTTTTTTCCCAGGTATTTTTTGTTTGTTTGTTTGTTTTTTTCCAAAGAATAGAACTTTAGGAGTTCCTGGGAAGTGAAAATAGAACCTGTCAAGGTAGATGTGGTGGCACACGCTTGTTATCCCAGTACTTGGGAGGCTGAGACTGGAGGATCAGGGTTCATGGCCAGCCTCAGCTACTTAGTAAGGCCCTCCGCAACTTAGTGAGACCCTGTTTCAAAAGAAAAAAGAAAAAATAGGGCTGGGGGTGCAGCTAGGAGGTAGAATGCCCCTGGGTTCAATCTCCGGAACCGAAAACAAAGAAAAAAAAATAGAACCTGTCAAACATCACAGACATCCACAGCTAGGCAGGAAAGCCCTGCACCATCTCTACTTCATTTTCTTGGCCAAAGCAAGTCACAGGGCTGGGGCTAGCCCAGACCAAAGAGGTGGGAGGCCAGACCTCACTTGATGGGAGAAGCAGGAATAGTTTGTGGCCACACTTACTCTCCATCCTCCTCAATTTAAAAGGGGATCCCTACCCTCTCCACATCCTGAACTCCTGACCACCTGGACTCCCTCAGAATTCTGCTTTTCTATTTTCTGGGTCCTAAACTAGGGTTACCAGATTTAGCAAAGAAAAATGCAAGATGACAGCAATTTTTTTTTTTTTTTTTTTTTTTTTTTTTTTTTTTTTTTTTTTTTTTTTTTTTTTTTTTTTTTTTTTTTTTTTTTTTTTTTTTTTTTTTAGCATAAGGACATCCAGGACAATGTTTGAATGTTTGAGATATACTTAGATATACTTATACTAAAAAAAAGGAAAGTAAAAGAAAAATCAGAACACCCTCTCCTCAGCTCAGTCTGCCCCGGAACATGAATCCTAAGGAATGGGATGCTACTCTAAAACAGAGGCTTTTTATTTCCTTTACTGCCTCTTTTTTCTCTTTCTCAAATAATAGGGCTTCGAAAAGTGCCTTTAATCTAAGTTCACAGGGTTTGGCATGTCTAACCCCAAATGCAAATCAGTATATACATACTTGACCTGACATCAAATCCATGTTAGTCTCTTAGAATTTTGATCAAAGCCTGACATCCCAATATGAAATTAGTTTCCTATTGATCTGCAGTATCTTTTATAAGAGAGGCATCACCTAATGCTGCTCTCTCTCCCTAAAACCACAGGACACGAAGGAACTCTTTTTTTTTTTGAAGAGTGCTTCCCCTCCGCCCCCAGCATTTGGTTGGAGTTTGTAAATTGGCTTTATATTTATGTTCATGAGAAAAACACTCAAGATTCCCAGTCATTATTTTAACTTCACTCACAGGCAAACAGTTCCCAAGGTCTCAGAAGACATTCAGTGCCCTCTCTGTCTCACTAACATCTCTAGTTGGCAAGGAGATACCTGGCAGAAAGACCGTGAAGACAGGAAAACAAATCTATTTCACTTCTGTTTGAAAATAAAATCTTATTACCATCTGCAGTCCAAGAACCACTGCAATTTTTGATGGCTGGCAATTTTTAGCCTTTACTGTTATGGTTGAATAATGAAAACTCAAATGCAATTGATCGTTATTGATATTAGTTTTTATCAGCCTGACAGATACTGTCAATTTCATTCTTATTATCCATTTCGTCATTTCTATTATTCAGGAATATGGATGTAAAGCCTTTTGACAGGGCCAAATTCACCTGGTTCCAGAGGAGCTAAGTGTTTCAGATGAACTGTTGGCTTTTTAATGCTTTTAGTTGCTGGTACAATTTTATATTAACCTGTGCATTTTGAAATTGAAAACTATCTCTGCAGAACCATTCATCTCTTTTAAATTATAGAACCCCCTTAAATTATAGTGTTTTTGAAGTCAGGAACAAGTAAATGGAAAGCATGACCCTGTCTCTATCTAGTAATCACCTTCTTAATGGGATCTCTGCTGATTGAAATAGTCTCTCCTAACTTAATATTGATGATAACTCTGAAATTCCCCTGGCTTGATTAAAAAAATAGCCTTTTATAAAAATCCTCAAGAAGGCTGAGATTTAGAGACATAAACTATGGAATTGTATTTAAAAATAAGTGGCAGAATTGCAATACATAAATCTGATGAATTCAAATTCATTTAAATAAAAATAATATTTTTATGCTATGCTAAAGATCAAGAGAGCATATGCCTTCTAAATACTAATCACTGAAGGCTACAAATCTCTTGACTTCTTTAAATTTTTTTTTTTTTTTTTCAATTTGGTCTATTTCTTTCCTGTGGCTTCAGATACTATAAATTCTAAAAAACTGTTCAAAGATCTGGCATTGCCTTCATGGACAGAGGTTCTGAAGGGCCAGTGTCCTCTTGTCAAGGTGCATAGCTGGTTCTCTATGTGGCCCTTGAGTTGCTGCATCTTAACTCCTCAGACCGCTTTTGCCTCTGATTTGCCTTCTTCTGCAGTGGATGTTTAGGGTAAGGAGTGTGGTCCACAATCAGGCAGACACGTCCTGAACCAGAATCCTGAGACATGCATTATTCTCCCAGACACAACCCCCAGCCATGCATTTCTCTTCCAGGGGCTTTTTAAAAAAAAAAATGGCCCAGAGCTGTGGGGCGTACATGCGCTGTGTGGTGTGTTCTGAAAAAGCCCCCGGAGGCCTCCGCCTTTGGACATCTCCTCTCATACACTCGGCATGCTGCTTTCCTTTATGAAAAAACTGGAATCTGGGCATTTAGAGGGATGAAAAGAGAACGGAGGAGGAAGAGCGGAAGAGTGCTAACAATTCCAGAGACAGGGCAGAGGCTAAGGATGCAGGATTCCAGCTGAGATTCCCCCCAATGGTTCCTGCTTTTCAACTCCTTTCAACCATAATGTCTCTCCGCTCCCTCCCCCTAGTTTACCCCTCCAAGAGACTTTTGTGCTGTGCAGTTCCCGGAGTGGCCTGCACATTTTGATGCTTTGTTTTTATTCTCCCCACGCCTACCCCATTGCCTCCCACTGTTTTTCCTGATAGAAATCTCACTCATGCATTTCCTTTTTGATTTCAATGGGCTATATTGTCTTCCCTCTTTTTCTGCCTTCGATCTTTCTTTTCTTTTGTTTTTAAACCCCCTTCCTTCTGCCTCTGGTCCCAGGGAGAAAGGACCACCTTCCTGCTGGGACAGGATGACAGTGACGCTAACATTCCCAGTGCCTGCTCTCCCCACATCTGTGAGGCCATTGTCCAGGGGCAGAGGAGGATTTGGAATGGTCTGCTGGCAGCGTCAGGGAGACTAATGGGAAATGAGGTCCTGGGAGAGGGAGGCCATGGGGAGGTGGAAGGAACTGCAAAGGGGATTTGAATGCATCCGTGTGAGAAGCAAATTAAAGGATGCTTGTTACCAAAAGCACGTCATATATAATACAAATAGAGTACAGATGATGAAGTCGCATCAGCTAGAATTAGGGACGCCAACGAAAGAGCCCGCAGAGTGAGTCCAGGGCAGCAAACTTGAAACCTGGAAAACTCCACTACTTACCACAACGTCCACTTTCTCATTTTGAAAGATCGGTGAAGTTTTGCTTCCTTCCGCATTCGTTCCCAACACTTCGCCTGCATACTGATATATATGTCCCCTTAATAGATTTTTTTTTCTTTGCTTTAATTTTTAGACCATTTCCCAAATAGCATAGTCTCTTGAATCTGTGTTCCAATTATGGCTATTTCTCTGGAAAAGAAAAAATCTGATGTTGTCTGGAATTCAAAATGACTTTTTAAAATGTCACTCATTTGTTCACTTAAAAAAAATGAATTCTGTCTGTCTCAGGCACTTTTAAGGAAAAAGTAATGGTCAATGCTAGCATTTATTGTTCCAGATACTGAATGTATTCGCATATTTAATTCTTGCAACAACTCTAGACAGTAAGTTAGCTCTCTTGTCTCCAAATGACGGGTGGTAAAACCAGGAAGCGTGGTCAGCTTGGATTATTGGCCCAAATTCATACATATATAGGATATGGTCTCTGTCCTCCCTCTTCCTAATGTTATCAAGGGACATGAGACCTGCGTAGATAACAAGGCCAGAGAGCTACATGCGAGTGTCACATGCTGGGTTCTGATGACAATTGGTACAAGCTTCTAGGAGAGTGATGAAAGTTTTCTGGAGAAATTTGAATTTATAACCTTTCAAAAGAGACTTTGCAGTTGTTTTCTGGTGCAGCTCAGTTGTAGGATGGAACATGGACATTTTGGTATAGCCTGGGAGGCTATACAGAGATCTACGATTTCTTTTTATGTTTTGGGAACAGTATTGAGTTCTCTGCTGACAATTCACTGGTATTCCTTTGAATTCCTTGGAGGAGATAGCATTAGAATACACGTCTATGTAAAATAAGCCCCAAACCCAAACATTGCCTATTAATATACCTTGAAGAAATTCAACCATCTTTATTTGTTCTCTTGTCCTTTTTTCTCCTTTCCTTTATTAGTGAAACTCAAATGAACCTTCCCCGAGATCATAGGTGCTATTTTTTTTTTATGCATTTTCTCTTTCAAGAAAATTTCTGCTACCTTTGTTAATTATTCTCATTTCTCTGGCCATCTCTCCCTCCACATTTTACAGCAAGGTCACTAAACAGCACAGGCACAGATAAAGCCCAGCTCCCAATAGGTCAGTGCAATATAAATCAGGAGGGAAATTCCAGAGTCCTATTGGGACACATCTGGCATCCACTCTTTTGTGTCCTTCTCCGAGACCGGGGTTTGTTAGCCCAATACAAAAGGGGTTTGTTAGCACAATACAAACACAGGCCTTAGAAAGCGGGCTCAAATGATGAAAAAATATACCGGCACTGTCAAATGCAGCACCCACTGCCATCTCTAACGAGCTGGCCGCCATCATCGGCCACTTGCTCACCTGGGCTCAGAATGTCCTGCTATTGGGCTGCAGATGTGGCTCAGTGGTGAAGCATTCGCCTAGCAAGTTTGTGGCCCTTGGTTCTATCCCCACCACCACACAAAAATATTCTGCAGTGTTGTGATTGTGTTATCGGGAGGCGAAGGAACATTAAATCGATCATTCCAAGCCACTCTCAAGCTCTTAACTGGAGTTTCTTTCAATTTTAATTAAGAGCCAAAGTATCTTGCATTAGTACCAGCACCTCTTCCTCTCACCTCTGTGGGCTTCAGGGGATTAAAGGGAGAGAAGGGGGAAGGATGGTTGGCCCCAGGCATGCTGGAATCGCAGACTGGATAATCAGCGCTGGATACTTCTGAGCTGGCTGCGCTGGGAGATTCTGGTCAGATACTGTGAAGCATAAGGTCTTGTCTTTTCCTTGTCTCTAACCTCGGATTGTGTGACAATTGCTGTTTTAGCACAAGTAAACTGCTCCAAGGGCCCTCACATGCACAGAGGCTTGGAGGTCCATTGCCCACTGACAATGTCCACTAAAGAGAGAGTGAAGCAAGGGCTTCGCTGCCTACACGGGGTGCAGTTCTCAGCAGCCGTGGGGACGAAGCTGCTAGTGAGCCCTGGCCATTTATGTGCGTGGAATTCCTTTCTAAATGAATGGCTTAAAAGGTTCCCAGCTCTTTAGAAGGACCATCAGTGCTGTGAGTCTTGTTCCTGATCTGATGGAGGGCGCCATGTCAGCAATTGAACAGGCCTGGAGTGCTTGGTCAGGACATACAATCTGAGTCAAGTGGCTTTAAATGCAAGTGGAAGCGAAGTGGTCCTTTTACATCACCACCCTTCGCTGATGCTCCAGTCATTCATCCTTCTTTCCTTCCTTCTTTCCTTCCTTCCTTCCTTCCTTCCTTCCTTCCTTCCTTCCTTCCTTCCTTCCTCCCTCTCTCCCTCCTTTCCTCCCTCCCTCCCTTCCTCTCTCTTTGTCTCCCAGCTACACTCCCAGCCCTATTTTGTTTTTAAATTTGAAGCAGGATCTCACTAAGTTACTAAGACTAGCCTCAAATCCGAAATCCCCCTGTTTTAGCTTCCCAAGTACAAGTGTATACCACTGTGTCTGGCTCCAGGCTAATTTTTTTTTTTTTTTTTTTTTTTTTGGTGATGATACTGGGAATTGAACCCAGGGACATTCTACCTGTAAGCTATATTCTCAGACATCCAGCCCTATTTTCAGCAAGGAGATAAAGATTTTTTAGCTCTTGGATAAACAGGAGGATTATAAAAATCTGATAACATTGCAGTCATCTCTTTGGGTAGAAACATGTAACCTCATCTTTTCCCCACTTCTTATGTTATTGTTGAAAATAAGTTAATTTTCAACAATAATAATCTCCACCAATACAAAGATCATATAATAAGAATCATATTTTTAAAGACAAATATCTTCAATACCAGTAACCATGTTTGGCACTTCCAACTATGTTTATTCATTTTTTCAATCAAATATATAAACATCTGCCTGGCACCAGACTGTAGGCTGGGCACTAAGAAAGTACAGAGTGGTGCCCAAGGAATAGGACAAAACTTCCAGAGCTTTGCGAGTGTCTAGGTGTAGAGAGAGACAAATTAGTGGAGAATTCTAAAAACAGCTCGATAGCCGGGCATAATGGTGCATGCCTGAAATCCCAGTACTTGGGAGGTTGCAACAGAGGATCACAGGTTCAAGGCCAGCCTCAGCAACTTAGAAAGGCCCTGTATCAAAATAAAAAAAATAAATAGGGCTGAAGGTGTAGCTCAGAGATAGAATGCCCCTGAGTTCAATCCCTGGTGCCAAAAATAACTAACTAACTAACTAACTAACTAACTAACTAACTAACTAACTAAACAGCTTGATAAGGTTGGTACTTAGTAATGTATATATCCCCAGTTGTCTTGGATGGTCCCAATTTAGATGATAAATTGTATTACTCACCAAGTATGAAAAATAGGGTCATTATATAAGGTAAAAGGTCACATAGGCAGGCTCTTTAAGGCAGTATGTGGAGTGGGGTCCTGGGGGGCTTTATGGAGGAACTGTCTCTTGATACTTGTAGACTGAGTAGGATAAGGACTAGCATGAAGGGAAGCAATGGTCAGAAGTAGCAAGATAGGCATTCCAAGCAGGTTTTTTTTCTTCAGAGTGTATGAACTAATTGGTAAACATTAAAACATGAAGAAAAGGACAACTCATCCTATGTTTCAATTCTTAATAATGCATCTACAATCATTTGACAGGTGTGCATATTCTTCCAGGCCTTCAAAGGAGAATTTCCCAATATGTAAGATTTTTACCCTATGTTAACTATGTAGAAACTGGACCAGATGACACATGCAGAGTCTCATGGTTTTCACGTTATGCTGGGCAGAAGTCATCCTTTACAGTGTGTGGCCGAGAATGAGAAGCAGTCCTTACATCCCACCTGACTAGCCATTTCCTTTCTAGCTAGCCATTTAATTGTTTCTGCTTTTTCATTCCAATTGACTTTATTTTTCAGCTTGATTAAAAGATTCTTGACAGCAGAGACCTTACTCTCTTTTGGATCTCCCATTTTGCGCATGTTGGCTCATGGAAATTAGGAAATTGGTCATTGAGCGAAAAATCAATTTTTTTTTATTATCCCCGTCACCATATTACTCTATTTAAATTCATCATTCCAAGGCAATTTAATCCTGTGACTATAGATTTTCTGTTAATGGTTAGACTTGGAGTTTATTTTTGACGGGCATCTTGCTTTTTTCTTGTTTAGGACCTTCCGAGTTACTGGATATGGCAGACAGCGAAACGTGAGTGTTGCCTTTCATTTCATGGGCTAGGTTATTTTCTTCAGAATGTATCTGGGAGAAGAATAGAGTCTATAAAGCATAGCAGGTAATTGTAGCTTCATTGATTAAAAGTCCACTTTCAACTGTATTTATAACTGTGCAAGGCTAATCTGCTGAGTAAAATATTACACAATAAAAAATGACCACTGGTGTGGTAATGACGGCATGAGTAGTCAATGCTAGTGACATTCAGAGATTCCTCTAAGCAGGTGCTTTTACACTGGTGCCTCTTGGACTGCTGAGAGGTTTAAATAAATACGTTTGCCTTTACACATCCATCAGGTTTAGTCTTTCTCACCTGGGACTTGTGAGACAAGGAAGCCCCAATGTCCTAAAGGCATCCTTGTCAGGTAACAACACAGCTTTCTGTGTTGGTGTGTCGTGGGACAAGTTAGGTGCCACCACTGTAGACTTGAGAACATGGTACCACGAGTAGTCATCATCCCTGGGATGGTCTCTGAACTCGTGTTTGTTTCAGCTTTCTATTCCTCTGGCAGCAGAATAGCTACTGCTCCACCAACAGGAACAAAGAAAGGCTGAGCAGCTAACCCTGAAAACCACATGGGAACCATAAGAGGATTTCAAAGGAATCCCAAAAGGGATAAAGCTGAGAGGGGGTGAAGAGGAATGGGCTGGTGAGCAGCGAAAAAGATGGAAAGTGGGAGAAGTAGGGCTGGATAGACTGGGAAGGAGGGAGCTGTGAGTTACTGGACATGGTAGGAACCTCGGAACCAGCCACTGCTCCATAGAGCTGGGCACACACAGTGAGTCACATTAGCACTGTCCTAAGTGGCTGTCACTTACCCAGTTAGTCTTCTCTAAGGGCTGCATTTGATTTATTTATTTTTTTACTTTTTTTGCTAAGCTCTTTGGCATTCAGCATCTTTTTTATTTTGGAGCTCCGAATGGGAGGATCCTTCTTCCCAGACGGCCTGTTACAGATGGAGAAACATCTTGGTCCTCCACCCCTGCCCACACTGAGAGGCTGATCTCAGGGGTGCGGCCTTCTGGGGCGAACTTGGGCTCCTGAAGGTCTCACGGAGGCTCTCAAATAGCCTCTTGGGGCTGCCTCTCCTCCCACCTGCCATTGAAGTGCACCCCAAAGTAGTCTGAACAGAGTGAATGTCGGCCTGGTTTCTCGGACTTGGGTTTCCTGAAGATACTCTTCTAAAAACCAAGTGGCATTTACCAAGTGCTCTGAGATGTGACAGGAGGATGGCGAACCTCCGCCCTGCTCCCTGCCCTCTGCTACTTGTCCTTCAGGCTCTGCCCAAACAGACACAGAGAAAGAATCCCTTCAGTGTTCAGACAAATCTATTCAGTCAGTCAGTTTTATAATGCCATCAGGTATATCCTAAATCAAACAGCAGCTGTTTTAAAAAATCGCTAAGTCTAGTTAACCAATATTGTTCAGAAAAGAGGCTGGAGCTGGATATGGTCAATTGATATGCAATGCAAGGAAGTTTTATACTCCCCCTTGCCGGCCTCCCCAGAAAGTCCCCTGTAGCCCTGGTCTCAGCTGCCCACAGGGAAAGGGCTGGGGAGCACCCAACCTCAGCAGCAGCGGGGTAGGACAAGTCCCCTCAGCACACCGGCCCTGCTTCTACCCCACGCCTGTCTCCAAGCCCTTTATGCGTGGTTTCCCATTTCATCTCTGATTTAGGGGTGAGACCGCACTGCACAAGGCCGCCTGCCAGCGGAACCGGGCTGTGTGCCAGCTCCTGGTGGACGCGGGAGCATCTCTGAGAAAGACGGATTCCAAGGTAACGGCCTGAGCGAGCGCAGGCATCCTCCCGCTGGGCACGACCGCGGCCACCATGGCCTTCCCTTGTGCCCGCAGCACAGGCGTTCTTTCTGTGCTTATGGAAGTGCCTGGGGCTTTGGAAAAAAGGAGGAAAAAATAGAGTGCTTCATTTAGAAGAACTTCAGTTTAAATGGGGAAGCATAAAGGGAGGGTGTGCGCTTGCCTATGGCACTTCATAAACCTCTGAGCAGGCTGGCCTTGGGACTTTGGGGTCGTCTGCTGAACACCAGCAGGCAAAATGCAGGGAGGTAAGATCCAAAGCCCCAGGGAAGGGTCAGAACCATGCTCAAAAACATTGGCCAGGCTATGGAGAGTCCCTTTGGGATTTCTTTCAGTACTGAATCCAGTGTAGTGTAAAATCTATGATGTATGTGGCTCCATCTATGGATGCCAAAGAGATTACCTTTTGGCTCCCTGAATGGTCTGCCCTGGCGCTGAGATTTTTTCTAACCTTTAATCTCTTGTATTTATGTAGTGAGTTTTCTTTTAATCTTTTGTTTTTTTAAAGGTTTCTTTCCATTTGCTTCCTTATATAATTCCCTAAGAGTTTATCTAGAAATTAGGGTGGGAATTACTGTTATGGATAGGTATGGGAACTAAAACCTAAAGAAAGTTAAATATGCCCTTGGACTTGTTCTTTTAACACTCAGCCCAGTGTTGTTTTAGCAGCTTGGTTGTTCTCACTCGGTGACAGACTATCCCAGCCCCAGCAGAATGAAGTGTGACAACAGAGTCACAAAGTTGGTTTTCATGTGTGGTTTGCAAAATCTATTTCATGGCCATGCAGAGATGTATATGGCAGGGTGGCTTGAAATTTGGCCGCTGTCTTCACAGCAAAAATTGTGTAAGTCTGGTATTCAAAGGGTGTCAATAGCTTGAGGGTGGAGAGACCAGAAATTGTTAGTGTGACCCACACAGCAACCTTGATCAGAAAGTGCCCCCAGGCAGAGGTGAAGTGTCAGAAGAAACTGTTAAGCAGAGGTGGGATTGGGCTGTGCTGTGAGTTGATTCGATTTACAGGAATGCCAAAGGGAAAGAGTTGGCAAGTGGAATAAGGGAACTTATCAGAGATGACATAAGACTGAGCCTAGGAGGGAGGGGGATTGCAAGAGGGAGAGAGGGAGAGGAATGTATACCGAAGGTACATCGTATGAAGGAATCTGGTAAGTTCTGTGCTTTAAAGTGTCCTGCATAGACTCCTAGGAAGGCTCAACCCCTCAACTATATTGAGTTGAAGAAAAGAGTTTTAATGTCTAGATGAGTTTTTTTATGATGCAGGAGGTACCAATGATCTTAGGTTGTAAGCAAATGACTGTAGCAATGACATGTAGATATATAACTTAGAAGCCCAATCAATGATCTAAGCTCTATTACACTCACTGAAGTGATTAGAACTGCATATGTGCAGTGTGTACCCTGGACATTGCTCAAGCTGCAGCGCACACTGTACAAACAACTGTCTCCTGAGTGGACCTCTGTTTCCATTGTGAGCTAGGCGCATTGCATGGAATCCTTCATTCCTTGGCAATCCATGAGCAACCTTGCTCTCTGCCTGCCTCAGTTTCTTTCTAGGGCTATCAAACACATTTGAGCTGTGTCCTGGTTTTTAGATGATCTGTTATCTGCTGGCTAGATAACTGGGCATATTCTTTTGAATGGCAACTATTCGTTCAATGTAGTATTCTCCCCAGAAGATGTTTGTACCAGATATGAGAAAGACAGTCCAAGCCAAGATGGATAGGGTTAGCCTGGCTGGAGCCACTCAGACCACAGTAGGCTGTTTACTACACAAAGGCCGATTCTACATTCAACTCAGATAATAAAAAGAAAGAGAGGAGACACTTGAAGTAGAAGGACAAACTGGGAATCAAGGAACCTGGCATGTGAGCAGGTCGCCCTTTTTTAAATCTAAGTTTCTAAATCACACCCATGGACTCAAGGACCTGTGAGATTTCTTCCTATTTTGTGTTCATGTATGTGAGTGCTTTTCTCCAAATGTGAATAACTTTTTATGATAATAAACTGTACATTCTCACACAGAAAACTAGCAATATAGATAAACACACACAAAGGCAAAAAGAAAAGAAAAATTACTGGAAATCCTACAGCCTAGAACTAAACACTGTTAAACTTTGTAATGTCTCTGTCCACATGTAGGTATGTCTGTTTTGGCCTCATTTCTTTTAAACTAGGTGAAAACATATTATACATGCTATGTAGTATAACATAAGTTCTCACTCACTCATCATTATGTCCTAGAGGTCTTATCATATTAAATAATACAGCTATGCTTTTTTTCTGTTTTAGGGAACCTTTAATATTGTCATCCTATAACTTAGTGCTAGGTTAAAGCTGAACATGACAATTACAACTGGAATTATTTGAATACAAGCAATATCTTGAGAATTTCTCTTACTATAAAAGAGTTCCTTAAAAATCAACTAAGAAGCCCATCTGAGCCCACCTCTCTGAATATTTAAAAGCCAGGAGTGTCAACCTCATTATTACTGAAATAGAGACAAGGTAGTCCATTAAAGCTATAATAAAGCCAATAAAAATTACTTTAGGAACTTTAAGCCAGCAGTTAAATATTAAGTCTCAACCAAATAAACCAAATTTTAGAAAGAATCCAGAACCATTGTTACTTTCCTTTGATCCTCCGCCTCAGATCCCCTGGCAGTCTACTCACAGCCGGTTGAACGGGGTCAGCATATCCACTGGGACACCGGAGATGCAGACGGAAAAGTCTTTAATGATTTTTGTAAAATTCATGAGCATTTGTACATGGAGCTAGTTCTTTAGTATAATGATCATGATTCTACCCTTTCTTTAGAACTCAACATAACTTTTTAAATAGTCAAAGCTATCATTGAACAGTAAGTGTAAGTTTGAAGGGGTGTTAAATAATATCTATAAGCATTCAAAATAATGGACCTTCTCCCTCCCTTTATTCCTGACTCCTACTCATTGGTCTCATTTGTTGAAAAATCAAATGTATATACACCAATGTATTCGTGTATACACACATGAACAAAAAAAAAATTATGGTAGGCTATAAGAAGTTATATAATGCCCTAAAATGTTGATGTGGAAGATGTAATAACATAAAACTATAGTATGATATATTATTAAGTGGAAGGGGTTATAGAGCAGTATCTAAACAAAGTTTGGTTTTTATTTCTATAAAAATAATGATGTGGTGAAGTACAAAAAAAGATAAAAATTAGGCTTTCAGTGGAAGATCAACAGTGGTTTTCTTAGTTTAGTGGAATGATTGGTGACTTTTATTTTCTTCTGTGTGCCTTTCTACTTTCCCAACCTTTCCTTAATCAATATCCATTGGGTTGTATTCATAAATTAATTAATTAATTCACTTGCAGGAAACTTAACTGAAGACTTTGAAACCAGCAAATAAAACCTTTGAGATTAGTTTAGACTACCCCTTTCTCTGTTTCTGCTTGTCAATTCACAGCGTTTACTATAACAAAGCCCCAGTCTAGAAATCCATATTCCTGCTTCCCTATTTTCTCAATGGTATTTTCTCTTTCCTCTTCTTCATTAGACCTGGGCTCCAAAAATCCCTGCCCCATACCGTTTCCAGCATACTCAGTGAGGCTCTGTGGACTTCTGTGTCCTGACACATAACCTGTCAAAAGTGAGAAGCTCTTTAGCTCCTCGGTCTCGCCTATTCAGTAAAATGCTTATGATGAAAGACAACAGATTTGAAAGTGTCTTGTAAACTCTAAAACATCAAACATGGGGGGATCCATATTAGTGGGTCATCTCTAGGTAGCTCTGTTTCTGTGATAACAAATGTATCTCACTCCAAGTATCTGTCTCTCTCTCTCGTTTCCACTGCTACGTATAGGGTAAGACACCTCAAGACAGAGCACAGCAGGCTGGGGACCCAGATTTAGCTGCTTACCTGGAAAGCCGCCAGAACTATAAGATCATTGGCCATGAAGACCTGGAAACTGCTGTTTGACCCTGGCAGACGGGCAAGAGAATGTCACAGTGAGCACATCACCTATGCCCTCCCGGCAATCGGGCAGCTCCCCTGGAAGAAGCTGATGGAATCCATATATCTGTCTCTCTCCTGCAAGAATCTATCTGAGACCATGCCACCAGTTTTTAAGGGCTACCGAGATGTACAATGGAACATGATAGCCCATCGAGAAGGAGGCAGGCTACCTGGAGATTTGTGGAGTACAATGTCCACGAAATTCGATCCCTATTGCTTCCAGCAAGTAGCATGAACTTCTGTGTTCACCTGTATCATTTATTTTAAAGATTCAAAGGATTTCATATAAATGGCACTGCTCCCTCCTCCCCCTATGCATTCATCTCCCCCTGATTCCCCAAATTCTACCATAATTTCCCATCAACTTAAAACACATGATATCTCTGCTCTTTACATTCAGTCTTTGAAGACCACAAGATTGTCTGAAGGTCTTTTAAAAACCCCTCTGGAGGTCCTGCAGAAATATAACGATAAAATCACTTCCATTTCCAAGACTAAATATACCAAGACTACTTAGTGACTCTTTGCATGTCCTCCCCCCTCCCTCCTGTTTCACTCTGTAGGAGCTGGGAAGTGCCACATGGATAATGTCTATGTGCGTGCTATGTCTATGAGGTATGGTGAGGTGGCATGGGAGCTGTCTCTGCTCGGGGGAGACCTCAGAGAGGTTACCCTGGGATTGGCCCAGGCAGCTGGGCTGTTGCCGATAGCCATGCAGGACTGGTTCAGCTTGGGCTGTTTGTACAGCTCCGTACTGCCTATGTGTAGCCATCTTTGCCTTTTGCTGCAATAGAGATGAGCAAAGGATTAAACAGAGGCCTGTAGCTAGTTTGCAGAAGCACTCCATTTTAAGTGCTGTTTAAACGGCAGGGCAGAAAACTATGTGGGAACTGTGGTTATAGGAAATGGAGGAGTCTAACCACGTTTACTTCTCGTCTGTGTCGAGTGATAATAGAAAGCAGCCTAACTGACTTGGGGAGGGGGTGGAAATCAGCAGAAGCAGAAGTAGCAACCTATGTCAAGATAATAAATGAGCAAATGGTCTTTGGAACGTTGCACAGAGGCTAATCACCACCGACTCTTGGATACAGTGGTGGTGAGAGAGTTTCTGCTTTAGGTTTTCCTTCTAGGGTTTTGGTTTTGATGACTTCAAGGAAAGCTTGGCCCCAGGACAGAGCCTTGTTTAATGAACCCACTGCCAGATTTCCAGGATGCCTGGCTCTTTCTGATGGATGCTTCACCTACTGCTTGTCAGGTTGTAGGGTCGTAACTGAGATCCCCATTGACCACATATGGGGGACTCTGGTATTCCTTTCTCTACTTTGATTTCCCATTATCAAACAGTTCTTAGTGCACACTGCTGCGAGAGTCTGATCAGACATGTCCAGTAGTGGAATTGCAACCTCTAATCATACCACACATCAGAAGAGATGCTGTGATAACCAAAATATCAGGAGGAAAAAAAAAAAAAACTTGAACATTTTGTTCAAATCTCTACTTGACTTGGGGACCAGTCAAAAAATAAAAATGTCCATAGGTTTTGCTTTTGGCTAAGTTTGATGTCTCCTGAGCTTTTCATGCATTTTGCTCTTGGACACAGCAAAAGGCGTTTCTCGTGTTTCTGCATGTGACCATAACTGATCATTTCTCTCCATTTAATTTAAAGGTCCAATGGTGACACATTGTTTATCTGAATTACATCTTGGTCACATAGCATCATTTTGAAAGTATGGATATGATAAACTATATTAAGTTGGAACAGCTTTTCTGTGGATGGGGATTTTATTACCATAGTCTCTCCATAGTCATTTCAAAATCAAATCACTGGCATTATTTCCAGCTGTGGGAGAATGGGTTGGTTATGAGTAATCTATTTCCATGCATCAGTCTCGGCACTGGAACTCCCTTTTGGATTTTACAGTGAGGGAAGGAGGGACTGCAGTAGATTGTTTCCAGAAGCTAGGGGGAAAAAATGCTCCAAGAGAATTTAATCACTGAGCTTCTGCTGGGAGGTTTTTTTGTTGGTGTGACTGTCAAGGAAATGTTGTGATGACAGAAATATAATATAATCCTTAAAACAGACTGGAATTTGGCTCTGAATGGTGCCTTCCATTTCCTGGATTGGCTGAGAATTTGGCCAAGTGGTCAGCAACCCAGCTGCCACTGTTGAGACCAAGGACTCTGTTAATCAGCTACCATCTCAGATTTCCCTGAGAATGCTTCAAAGCAGCCCAGCGAAAATTTGGGGTACAGGTGGTTATGGGCCAATCCAAATAGTTCCAATTGAAGCTGCAAATAAACCCGTGGTATGAAGACAAATGAAGTTCTGAGTACGGGGAGGGTTCTGGTGTATCTGGAGAGGGCTCAAAAGAAAAAAATAAACATTAGAGTCTGCATTACTGATGAGAAGTAATATATGATCTGTCCCTATGAAAAAGGAAATACCTCTAGGACTTGAGCTTTCAAAAAAAAAAAAGTGAGCAGAACAGCCACATATTTAATAGCTTCAATGGTAAATCTACCTCCTGTAGCATTTTTTAAAATTGGTTGCTGTACACGATAGCCCTGGGCTTTAGAAAGAGCCAAGGCCGTATGGCCCTGGAGTTTCCCTTCAACTTAGGTATACTGTATCCTCTGTAATGGACCATCAAGAAGTATAGAAGTCAGTGGTCTGATCCGGGTCTCAAGACGCACAAAACTTTAACAGACAAAAGTATATGCCTATGGAAATGCAGCTTTTACAAAGCCTGCTGAGACATCTTTGCAAAGGGTGGCTGGCTCCTGGGCGTCCCCACGTTTATCCTTTCTGCGTTGGCACTGCTTGCTCTGGGATTCCACTTTTACATCAGGCTCATAGAGGGATGGTAAATGATTTATTACAAGACAACAATCATAACATTAAAGGTGGTCATTTGGGGAACCCTCTATTTTGTGTTACGCAGTTAATGAAACAGAGCACAATCAAGTTGGGCTTCACCACATTTGCGGACTCAATGGAAAATAGGAGAGGATTACTAAGCCCAGACAGAAATAAACACTAGTCTGGGAATTTTACTTCAAGACTTCTGGTTGCCTCCATAGAGATAATGACTGAAAACCAGTGCAAGCTTTGAAACAGAACTTAGCTGGGAAATGCACACCCCAGAGATCAGTCCTGATCAGTGGAAAGCCTCACATGCCCTATTGCTCCATATTTTTTTTGTAACAGCTGCATTGGCACATCTGTCCATATTAGAAGATGCTCATCAGGTCGTTCATTTTCCTTTGGACCTACTAACAGTCCTTTTGCCTACAGGATTTCTGAAATGTTATCGCTAGGATCCTCATGACCTTCATTGTCTTAGAAAATGTGGGACAACAGTTCCATTTTATTCCATGTCAATTTTAGTAACAATATTTTGATTTTTTTTACTTAAATGAAAGTAGCACATGCCTTTTATAAAAAGTTATATTGCCACAAATGGGTATCACATACAATGTCAAGACATCTTTCCCTGTCAGTGTCCTGTCTCAGTCTGCAGAGATAAACACTGTTAACATTGATGATCATGGACGCTTGTATGTTATGTCAGAAATACGATGTTCACACACACACAGGTATGTACATATATACATACACATTCACATACATATATAAGTGTATTTATTTGTATACATGTATGTGTATATAGATCACACTCATACATATATTGCATAGGTTTAAAAAAGAGAAAATATTTTAAAAGCATGTTAATCATCTATATATGTATAGTCTATACCATCAGGCAAAGATAGATAAGGTAACAGGATTTTCATTTCTTCTTTGTTTCCACCATTCATTGCTGAGTTTAGTCTATCACTGCATCACTACTGTCACATGTGATGTTTACTACTGCCCCTGTCATAGAATCTGTGGCTAAGAGTTCTTGTAATTATTTATATTGACTCCCATGAAGCATGAAACTTACTTTAGCCCTTACCCTGATCTATGCTAATTTTGGATTTCAGGCAGAGAAAGGGGAGTTCTTTTCTCCGCACCACTTTGTAAGTCTGATTTTTACAAGGCAAACTCTCTATAGCTTGCCTAATGGTGGTTGATTAGGGCAAGCTACTGCCAGGAAGGGGTAACAACTTGGAAATGGTCTGGGGTCTGAGCAGCTTGTCCTCCAGACTGAGTAGTTAATGAGATCGCTGAGAACAGCATGATAGTCTATTGAATTAAGCTATTTAAAAGTAAAAAGTAAATCTTTGTTAAAATGACTCATCATAACCATCCAATAAAACTACTAATTGCTTTACTTAACTGAATTATGCACATTTTAGGAAAACAGTAGAAGAACATCTACTAAATTATCTCTTTGATTACTTCTTAATATTTATTAAATATAAAAGCTTCTGCCCACATCTCACTGGAGACACCTTTGAGTCTCCATGTGTTTTTCCTCTCTGAACACAGCCTTCAGGTATAGACAAGTCCTGCAGTTCTCTCTGTCCCCCTCTGTGGCTGACTTGGTCTCATCTTTTTTCTGTGTCCCAGTCATCATTCATTTCTATGACCCCAATTTTCTGACCACAGCAACAGTCCTGCTCCTGACACATTGTCAATAACGTTGTCATGCAACTGCTAAACTCTTCCCCAGATATTATGATCAAAATGGGTCAAAATAAGATTTCCCTCTGGGGCAAGTATCCGTGTTGCCCAAAGGACAAGTACATGTCCACTGACCTTGTCATCTTCAAGAATTACGAGGAGCCTGATTCTGAGAAGTCATCTATGAGCCTTAGTACGTTTTTGTCCTAGTCACATAAGAGGTCCCGGTCATCCCTACTGCTTCCGTATCCAGTGATGTAAACAATGTGCCCTTCTGACACACCTGAAGGACTGGACTGTGTGTGTGTTATACCCCTGAGGGCCACCTCTGGATTTTAGGCTGTATCCCCACAGTCTAATGAAAAACAACCAAGCAAGGAGTAAGAAACAGAAATAAGCAAGAGCAAGCCCTGGACAACTTACTCTCTCCCAGAACTTGATATTAATTAAACTAGCCCCAAAAAGAAAGCAGAAAAACTAATAGCCCATTAAATCAAGTATTGCAGACTAGAAATTTGAAAGCGGTGCCTTCATGCTGGATAGATTCCAATGTCTATTTATATATGCATTCAGTCATTATGCATGCAATCATATGTTTATGAATCAACCATACTTGCACATATTTAATCATTTATTTGGAAATATTTATCACTTACTCTGTTGCAGGCACCCTACAAAGGATTGTATGATGAATGCATTAGAAAGAACTCTTGATTTCATGGAACTAGAGGAAAGACAAATTTTCAATGCAATAAGTTTTGTGCAGAAGAACCCCAGTAGGTCCTGCAAGTTCAAGGCCTAGTTGTATTTGCCACTCATTGACAAGCAGTGTTTTAGTCCTACCAAAGCAATTAACTAGGAAAAAATACTGATAGTTTGCATTTCCATTTTCTTAGAGTGTTAGTAATGTTCTAAAAATGTATTTGAAAGTAAGATTTAGAAACATCACCGAGGCTCATTTATCTCAGCTCTCAAGAACAAAACTAGGAACAACAAGCAGAATTTGCAGTGGGTTTTGATGAAATGTAAAGATGATCACCATATTGCCAGGTTCAGGGCAGATTCAGCCCCTGAAGCATACTTGACCATCCTCAGGACCATTTTAATTAGAGACATGTGACATGAGGTGACTGGAATAAGAGTCTATATTTTTTTAAGACTGCTTTGTTGATTGGCAAGATCTCATTTTTAAAATTCATGAAAATCTTGATTTTTAAAAATATTTAACCATTACTTTATACATGAAAAGCTTTAAACACAAGGGGGGTGAGCTTTAGTTATAATTTAAAAATATTAAAACCATCTAAGCATGATTTGAGAGCTAGCAAAGAGAAAACATACCAGAGGTATAACTTAACTCAAAATATTCCTGGAAGCATTATTGCTTTTGACAGATATTCTTAAGCATTCTCAAGTAAAGTCCTATTAAAAGCCTGTCTTACTGTCCGTCCAATATAAAATATAATAAAATATTGTGATTTGATTTTCTTTGAGCTAAGTGCAATCTAATACAACTACAGAAGAAAACTCTGCCTAAAATGTATTTGAGAGGCAAGGAAATGTACAGGCATTTCATGGATACTGCCTTGGCTTCTACTACCAGCATTGTCGTTACCCACAGAAGTAAGAAAATGGGGATCTAGTTTTGCTTCCAACTGCAAAGTTTAGGCATCTAGAGCCAAATGGCCTCTCCAATGGGAGTTTTTGGTAGTGTCAACAACTGAGATTATCTTGTTTCTCATCCCTTATACCTAAGCACCTGAAACAGCAACTCTATATTTATTAATAGCAATGTCCTTGATTTTTAAAAATAATGCTTTGACATTTTGGTGTACATTTTATCACTTTTGAACAACCCCATAAGGAGAAGAATGCAGATAATACATTCTAGATGAATAAATCAAACCTTGGAGCAGTGAATTCAACTTGCATAGATTCATATAGCAAGTCATAAGCCTGCAGCCAGGACTGTGGTCTTTAGAAAGTGCAGATGCACATGACTAAAACAGATATTTTCTATGTAAATAATTTCCACCATTGCTTTCAATGATGTTTTACATCACTTGTTCAGATTTTCATAATAAAAATATTCCTCCATAAAAAAATACCTACTAAAGATTCCACAGCAAAAGCTGGTTAGAACTAACAGAGAATGTGAAATCAAGAATTCAAGAGTTCATGGTATCAGAGAGAGATTGGCCATCTTGGACATATTCCAAGAACAAAAAAGATTAAGGATTTGGATTCCCTGGCGGGTTTCATGAAAAAAAAAAATTAACAAGGAGGGTTCACAACTCCTTTACTTTCGACTCTCAACACTTAAAAAATGTAAACCAGGCCTGGTGGATCATACCTGTAATCCCAGTACTTGAGAAGCTGAGACAGGAGGATTGCAGATTTGAGGACAGCCTCAGCAAGTAGTGAGATTCTCATCAACCTAGAGAAACCCTGTTTCAAAATAAAAGTAAAAAAAGAAAATGAGACTGAGGGTGTAGCTTGAAAGTAGAGTGCCCCTGGGTTCAATTCTCAGTAACACATACACATACACACACCAAAAAATGTATTATTTTCTTTCCTTGGAAAAATATTGGAATGGCATCATATCAGAATATTACACCAAAAAGTGTTGAGCCCAAGCATAGCCCTACCAGTCAAGACTATTGCTCTGTTGATGGGTGTATGCAAGCAAGGTTTGTCATACAGAGTCACATACATAGAGGTCTAAACCACCTATGGGAAATTATGCTGCCCTTGAAGAACAGAATATTCTCATGTTCTCAATCTTATATTTTACCAGGATCTTCTATGGAAAGATTGATGAACATGTAGAAAAAAATGTCCAATCTGGAATAAAGACAAAATTAGATTAGGAATAAGAATGTTTGGAGGAGACAGGTTAAGCAGAACTGTTAGATTCAAGTTCAGTAAGACAGACAATTTGTAGAATAAAACAAGGACAGAACAGAACAAGAGCAGACATGTGAAGGAGGTAGCTTTATTATGTAAGGATTTTTTTTTTTCCTAAACATTCCACCCAGAAATATCAATTAGGTTTTTCGAAAAACAGTTAGAGTTAGTTTACCTGATAGTGTCCTCTAGTATTTAAGTGAAGATTCAACAGTCAACTCAGGGATCATGTAAACGCAAATCCTTAATTGTGAGGAGTCTTGGGAAAAAATGTTATTTCCCAGGTTTAGATTTCTATGAGTTGTTTAGACTGGCACAGACCTCAATTAGAACTTATTTGTTCCCAGGTTCCTGCCAAATAGATGGAAATGAAAACATTTTTGTAAAAATATCAGTCATTGCAAATATATCCAAAATCACTTAGAAGTAAGGATTTTATGACCCTGAAATTTTATTTTGCTTGCCGCCCCCCCGCACATACACGCTCATAACACACATACACACATGGACATTTTGCTAGTCTCCAAATCTGAAAAAGACATATGTTTCTACTGAAGCAAAAGTGTCATAAATTCAGGTATTAAAATGAAAACAAAGGATCTAATGTACCTTTTTCTACTTACTACCCATGTGTTTGAGGTGTAGAGTTAGGATTGGGACTTGGAAAAGGAACTGAAGTTTTGTGTGATTTTGGTAATAAAGAGGCAGAGAAACGTCTTCTATACCTTTCTGTCACTAAATAAGACTTAACCTCCTATCACGAAGCTAATGTTTCTATGATATTTCTATGTGAGGGGATTAATTTCCCATCTTCCCTGGCTTCCATGATGGTAAGGCTTGAGTTCCTAAATTTCAAGTTGGCTGGGTGGGAGAGAGAGTCATAGTTTATATAATTTAAGAAATGGGCCCTTACCTAGAGTCCTGCTCAGAGAATGTCTTCCAGTCCACTCCCCCTTCGCTCTTCCACATTCCTTGCCCCTAGCTTGGGTAGGAAAAGGAGATCGGAGTTACAAGGAGAGGAAAAATGATTGTCAGGAATAGTACAATAATAGGACAATAGGACTCTAGTATTAACACATTCTTATGGCAACTCACAAATAATATATACCCTCGGCAAACACCGATGCCCATGAAAAACTCAAAAATATAAAAAACAACTGATCTGGCTTTGGGTGGCTTCAAGGAGTGTTAGTGGGAAATTTTTCAATTCATGGAGCTTAGAAGAATTAGATTATGTATGAAACTTAGGGAGAAAGAAGGTCAACTAATAGAAGAATTTTCTAACAGAGCTTCCAAAGGACCAGATTGTAACTGAGTGTTTCTTCAATTGGTCAAAGAAGAATAGACCTGCCCAAGGACTTGTATTGATCCATGATAAATTTTGAGAGGAATAAAGACAATTTAGGAAGGGTTTCCACAACTATACATATATTCACTTCTTAAAAATTTAGAGTATGACTGTTATTTTGGAGTTTAAATTTAAGCTTTTTTCTTAAAAAATGATGGACATGAGAGATGTTTATAAATGTGTTTACTTGTTAAAAAAAAGTTTAAAATAGCACACACAGATGACAACCTTATCAATTTACTCTAATTTTTTTGTTTCGAACTTACAGGTAATTAATAAATGTGTTGTTGAAATTTATCACTTTGAAAATACCTTCTAGCCTTGATACTTATTGTACCTTGTACAATGAACCCCAGTGGTTCCTGATCTTTTTTGTTTTATTAGCAATAATATTTTTCCATCTGCTACCCTCCCCACCACTCCACTTGTTGGATTGAGGCACTAGCCACACGTGCATAATTTCCAATGCAACTTGAACTTTCGTGTGTGTGTGTGTATGTGGTATTGAGGATTAAACCCAGGAGCATTCTACCTCCAAGCTACACCCCAGTTCTGTATTTTAGTTTTATTTTGAAACAGGGTCTCACTAGGTTGATGAGAATCTAACTACTTGCTGAGGCTGTCCTCGAACCTGCAATCCTCCTGTCTCAGCCTCCCAAATACTGGGATTACATGTGCCACCACACCTGGTGCAACTTTTGATGCTTGCTAACATCCCGATTATGGGTTGGGCACAGAGGGTTCTTGATGTCCTGGGTAATGAGACTTAGAACTTTCATGGACAAAATATTCGAATGCAATAGAATATTCTGCAAAACACATCTTTGAAAAGTTAGGGTCCAAGTTTGCCCCTGCACATGTTAGCTTGGCTGTTTATTGCCAGTGGTTGAGTGTGCAACCATGAATCAGAATGTTCTATGGATCACAGTTGATTGAAAGGGAAGGAGATCACGTCTGTAAAGAATTAAAGACTGGATGGCCATCTCAGTTCCATCAGAATGAATAAATTTGGTTTAGTTTGGTTTCTGAGTGAGGAAAAGTTCCTACACATCCATGGGCTGTGGGTAGGACACTGAATGAGGAGTTGCGGTCACCTCATAAAGGGCTCTTTCATGATTTGACTCAGCCCTATCGCGTCCCAGAGCCAGGCTTTTGCAAAGCTGCCAGCTGGCAAGGTGGGATCCCCCCAAAATAGTAGCAGCTGCGATAGTAGAAAGAGGAAGTTTTATTTCCAGGTAAAGTGGGATCCAGATCATTTGAAGCAGAGGGAGGGAGGGTGGGAAGGGTGGGATGGGAAAGGGAAGAATGGAGTTTTTTGTAACAAAGTCATAAAGTATTTTTCCCTAATTTTCTTGCATTTCCTATTTATATAAAGAATCTTGATCACTGTGTTGCTCTACAGAGATTTTCAATGGAATTAATTTGGGAGACTGAACTAATCTCTGATAAAGAAATTGACTAGTTACAGTTACTTTTTTGGACACTTTTTTCTGTATTGTGAATTGTGTGGAAATGTACAGAATAAAAATGAAGAACAATCAATTGGCTTCTTTTCTCTTGTTTCTGTGTGCTAGATGTAGTAGATGTAAATGCTATCCTTAACCATACTTAAATTAGATGCTCAGAATCGGGAGGCAAACAGAGAGAGTTTGGGATCCCTAATAAGGAATAAATGTTTTAGAAAATTAAAACTTCTACTTTTAAAACAGAGTGAGACCAATTTTACCCTTATCTCCCTCTCCCTCTCCCTCTCTCTCTCTCTTTCTCTCTTGCCCTCTATGCGTTTGTGTGTGTGTGTGTGTGTTGTTGAGATTTATCACTTTTAAAATACCTTCTAGTCTTTATAATTACTGCACCTTCAAAATTACTGCACAATGAATCCAAATGATTCCATGTTTATTTCTATACATATAAATAATCAGGGCTGTTTGTACCATCTCTGATACAAACAGGCTGCAAAGTTCAAATACAGAGCAAATATTACCTCACATCAAGCCAAAATCCACCTCAGATTTGAGAACATGTGACTGTCCATGTCCATAAAATACTAGAACATAGAAATATTTATTTATTAAAAAGCACAAGCCAGGCGTGGTGGTGCACTCTTGTAATCCCAGCATTCGGGAGGCTGAGACCGGAGGATCTGGATTCACGGCCAGCCTCAGCTACCTAGTGAGGCACTCTGAAACTTAGTGAGACCCGGGTTCAAAATAAAGAATAAAAAATAGGGCTGGGGGTGTAGCTCGCAGGTAGAATGCCCCTGAGTTCAATCCCCAGTACCGCAAAAAAAAAAAAAAAAAAAAAAAAAAAAAAAAAAAAAAAAGCACAGAAAAGTTTGAGTTCTATTTTCTTATTAAAAAAAAAAAAAAAAAAAACTCACTAAGAACTTAATGATAGGATCAAAAGACAAAATGGTCTTTAAAATGGCTGAAAATAACTTGTGAGAAGAAAAATAGTCCTTTTTAAGTTTTTAAGTTGTTCTTACAATAAATAATTTATCTTAGATTCTCTTAACTTTCTCTCTAAATGTATGCTTAGTGTGCTCTGCTTTTGCTTCCATATGATCAGAATTTGGAATCAGTGATATACCATTATCCTCGCAAACCATACAAAAACTCTTTTCCTGATACCCTTAAAGACTCTGTAACAGAGATGAATTGGGAATACCAAATATGCAATAAATTACTTCTCCTCAAGATGGAAACCCAATCCTCTAGTTCATAGGTATTTAAAGAGGGGGGCCAGCAAAGGTGAAAAGTGCAATATCTTGGCTCTCACTTAAGTACATTTCCTTTGCTAAAATGTCGAAAGCTAAAAAAAATAAATAAAAGAAGCAAAAAAATGCTATTTTTTATTTCATTTTTTACAGGAACATTTACCTCACATTTCTACAAAACCTCATACTTTTAAAATTAGAAAGTACTAAAGAATAGACAAGAAAAAATTGCATTTATGGTGTGTGTACGTATGCACACACATATACCTAGATACATATATGCACATATTTGTATAATATTTATCTTTGTGTGGATGTATGTATACATACACATGAACACACACAAGCACAGTGCTACTGAATCTCTCCATGTGCACCAGCAGCCCCCCAGTTATTGAAAAGTTATGGAAACTTGGATACTGAATTTTTACCTTGTGTCAGGATCATCTTAGAATTTAAATCTTGAAGCCAGGAGTGGTGGCGTATGTCTGTAATTCCAGTACTTGGGAGGCTGAGACAGGAGAATTAAAAGTTTGAAGCCAGCCTCAGTAATTTATCAAGGCCTTCAGCAAATTAGCAAGACAAAATGAAAAATAAAATAGAGTTGGGGTGTAGCTTAGAGGTAGAACATCCTTGAGTTCAATCCCAAGTACAACAACAGCAACAATAACAACAGCAACAACAACAATAAAAATTAAATCTTGACTTTTTTTTAATTTTTTTTTTTAGGGCATGTAGCACAGACCAAGAGATTATCCAGAAACTTCTATTCAAAGAATAAGATTAGGCCCCCCTGGTATCCCCCAAGTGGGAGGTTCTAAAAGTGGGGTGCTGGGACTAGCAATATCAGCATCCTCTGAGAAGGTATTGGAAGTCCAGATTCTCTGTTCATATTCCAAACCTACTGAACCACCCTGCAATCTTTGCTTCAACAAGCCCTCCAGGGGATTCTGATGCTCACTGAAGTTTGAGACCCACTGCCCTGAAACAGAGGAATGAGAATGAAATGGTTCAATAGTCCATTTAAACATGCCTGCCTGGTTTAAGTAAAAATATAATGTAGTGGCCAATATGATTGGAAATATAAGCCTTTTATAAGGCTCAAAATAAGGGGAGAGGAGAGAAAGCAAGCTATGTCTCCCTACGTTGATATTATGCAGTGTTAGTTGATCTGTTTTCTCATTATTTAATCCCTTTGGTGATTCCTCATTTATAGCCCTTTCATCTGTGCTACACACTAACTCCTATTATTAATCAAACATTACACTTTCTTATGTGTCCTAATTCTAGTCACAGGAAAAATCACTGCAAAAATATCACCATTTTCTTTTTTTCCTTCTTCAAAACTTTGGTTGATCATATTCCCTGTTATAATTGTAAAATCATACTCAAATTTGTGCCAAAATTAAAATTTTTGTGTACTGTCAATTTTGCTTTGTGTGTGTATGTGTGTGTGTGTGTGTGTGTGTGTGTGTGTGTGTGTGTTTGTGTTTTGTTCTAAGAGCTGAAAATCAAGATCATGGAGTTTTACTACTGTGACATGTTAGTAATATACAGTGCAGAGTTAAGGTGTATGCTATGATGACTACTTTTTTTTCTGAAATCTGTAAAAGCCATGACTGTATTTCTCTTTCTCCCTCTCCCCCTCCCCTTCCCCCTCTCTCTCCTCCTCCCCCTCTCCCTCTCTCCCTCTCCCCCTCTCTCTCCTTTATATTTGGACCCTTTGGCATAGTTTTTATGAGTTCTTTTGTTTGGTGTTTGTTGTTGCCTTTTTTTTTCTTGCAAAAAGGTTAAAATATACACACACACAATGTGTTCAACATGCACCTAGTATTCTCTGTCTCCCTAAGCATTTTTGGAAGAATATTCAATTCTTTCATCCATTCTACTTTTTTCTAACTTAGATGGATTGTTTCATAGGCACCTCAGATTTTTTTTCTTTCAACTTCTTTATTTTTCTTACCCCTTCTTGACTGTCACCTATTTCTTAGCCTTTTTTTTTCTTTTTTTAAATGCTGGTGCATAGCTACAAACTACTTCTTAAAGCTAGACACCAGGAACATAAATTCTCTGAGTTCTTGCCTGTCTGAAAATGTCTATTTTGTCCTTCATGTAGCGTTTGCCTTTGAAATTCTACTTCCAACGTCACAAATCATGAGAAATCCAGAGAATCATAATGAGGGAAAGAGAAGGTCTGTGTACTTTGTAAAAAGTAGATGGGATTTCACAGATGTAATAGACTGAAATCACAGAGTTCCACATTGTGGGAGAAAAATGACTAGAAATCAAATTGAACAACTTAATTTTACAAAGAAGTAAACTGTGATTAGAAGAGAATAAAATTTCCTAGGATCTCAAAGCTAGCTCATGATGGGGAGACCTCACCAAAGCTCAGGGCAACTGTGGCTTGTACACAATGTCATGCTCATATGCTTTGGAGTCGACCTGCAAGGTGGTGCTGGGAGGAAATGTGTGGAATTTTTGGTAGAGGCATTTAGCCAGAGGAGACCTGGGTTTTATCCCCAATTCTCCTCCTGAGGATTGAACATGTTTTGGCTTTCCTTGGGTCCAGACTTCCTTATCTGCAAAGTAAGAGCACAAGACTAAGTGTCTCAAGGACTCCCCCCCGCCCCGCCCTCATTGTAAAGATGGGAAGTTTCATAATATTTACACCCAAGAGCCTCACATTGGAAATCTCCAATAATGCCATTCGTAGGGTTAACTGGATGAATACTATTTATCATAGTACTCATAGCTGATTTGCATTTTTAAAAATCTCAAATATTGTTTAAATCTATGGATTTAACCTTACGGCGTTTTGCAAACTACTTGAGCGATTCCGTGTGTACTCTCTTTCAGAGACCGGAACGGTCAGCCACCTGTTGCTAATTCATTGACTCCACAGGCTGAAAGATAATTTGCTCAGTTCCGTACAGATGGAAAGGACCGGCACTTACACAGAGCACAGATGCTTAGTAACTATTGTGTCTTGCAACTACATCAAGGATATGATACTAAGGAAAGGCAGTTCTCCTTCACGGACTGATCTAATTAGGTAGTGGGGTTTCATCTGTGTTTGGCATTTTCTGAATCAATATGAACAGCACTGGATTAGGCACTTACATTGCCAATTACGGACTGGATAAAGTTGGTCTTGTAACACTCTTTCTCTGAGCCTTGCTTTCCTTGTTTGGAAATGGGAGAGAATAACACCCCACTGAATGGCATTGGTGTGCACATTGAGACATGGTCTAAAAAAGCCACTTACAGCTTTGCACATCATAAGTACTCAACAAATTGTACCTATAAAAATAAACTGGGAATTATTACATTGATAAAGTGCTTATCATACTTCTAGCATGGTTCTCTGAGCTGTGAGGCAGGGGGCAAGGCAGAGAGAGGGGCCTCAATCTTGGATGGCTTACTCAGTTTACCGAATCCTCTTTGTCCTGACATTGAAGCTCTAACCTAGAGTTTGCCTCTATAATTTTTTGTTCCTCTAGCTTATAAAAATTTATTTAGTCAGGCGTGGTGGCGCATGCTTGTAATGAGACCGGAGGATCCAGATTCGCGACCAGCCTCAGCTACCTAGTGAGGCACTCCGCAACTTAGTGAGACCTGGTTTCAAAATAAAGAATAAAAAATAGGGCTGGGGGAATAGCTTGGAGGTAGAATGCCCCTGAGTTCAATCCCTAGTACCGCAAAAAAAAAAAAAAAAAAAAATGTTCTTTAAAAAGCCAGGCATATTGGCACACGCCTATAATTCTAGCAATCGGGAGGCTGAGGCAGGAAGATCACAGGTTCCAGGACAGCCTCAGCAACTTAGCAAGGCCCTTTGTAACTTCGTGAGAACTTATTTCAAAATAAAATAGAGCTTGTGGCATAGCTCAGAGGTAGAATGTCCCTAGGTTCAATCCCCACAAAAAAAGTCTTTAAAAGTTAAAAATATGCAAACTTTTATAGCAAAAAATAATGCACAATTCTGAAAACTTACATTGAGAGAAAATGTAGAATAAATGTACTCAATTTTTGAAATGAAAATGGAAAAAAAATTAGCTCACCCTAAATCTAGTTTCATATTACGTCAATCTGTGGGCCCTGCTGAGTTCAGAAGAAACCACGGTGCTGCTGTTCCTTTGGAAATGCATGCACACAACCCACATTAACAAATTTAATTTTAAAGTCTTTGCATCGCTTTCTTATTTTAAATTGGCCCTCTTAAAAGCTGTCTTCAGTCTTCTGAGAATCACCAGATTTCCAAACTCAGGTGGCATACAGCCAATGTTTAAAGATCCTTTCATAGCATTAAAACCTCTGGCCATCTTGAAGCCGTGGTGATGTTCAACATCTACTCCAGCTATTGCATTGGTTTAGTTTCAGTTCTTGTGTCGTGTGCCATGACTTCAAGTGTATCTTTACAACATGTCTTCTCTAGCTATAATAAATTTAATCTCAGCTTTGAAATTGCCTTTGGCCCGGACTCCTCTACTTCCATAGAGAAAAACGCTCCTTCAACCCAAACCTAAGGTCTGCTATCAGGACCATTATAAAGTGGCATGAATTAAGGCCTGTTCGTTGTCACTGATGATGATGATGATGATGACTCTGAAATATAGGCTTAGGAGCTGTTTTCAATTATCTGTATAGAAAAATCAATGGCAGCCGTTTATCTTGGCTCAGGAAGCTGCTGGCACTTTGTGAGGAAAGTTCGCAGCTGCTCCGTCTGCCAGCCACACACTCGTGCCTCTGACAGAAGCGATCAGGAGCGGGGCCCCCACTCCACTAGCGAGACCCTCTGGTATAAAGCATATACTTAATCACCAAATGTGGAACCATCATTTAAGTTGTCAAGAGAATGCTGAAAGAAGGGAATTTTTTCCAACCCCAACCTAAACCCTACTCACATTTTCCATTCTATTTATCTTGTCTAAAAAGAAGTAGTGTGTAAACATTTAATGAATGGCAAGTATTGAATATCTGTGTGGGCCGTAGAAGAATGATGTGTCCGTCATTTGATTTAATGGGCATGTTCTCAGAGAGTTATTAGTTCTATTCGAATTTTTATTTTCAAAGGATTAAATAGATGCTGTAGGAGCCTGGTTCATAAGATAGATCAGTATCTTTGGTAGTATAAATTATTTGACTCAGAAACTCCATATAGGTGTCTCTGGTTGATGGTTACTTTATGGCTCCATGAACTCTAGATTCTGATATTAATGGCCTGTAGAGTCCTCTCCCACACTGACTTTGAGTTCATCCCTTTTGCAAATGGACTTGCGCTGGTGAATGTAATGATTTTAATGAGCATTGGCACATCAGAGCTTACTCTTCTTGGAACCTAGCACCATTATGAGAAAGCCCAAGTCAGCCACATGGAGAGGTTACATGAGAGAAAGATGCTTGGCCAGCCCACATCTGCTTTAGCCAGCCTAACTGAGGCATCCATCACCGAGTGACGAAGGACTCATGATAGATGATCCAGTTCTAGCATGTGGTGGAGTAGAATGTGCTCTGACAAGCCTTCTCTGAACTGCAGATTTCAAACAAATAAATGAGTGCTGATTTTTAAACCCATCGAGTTTGAGGTGGTTTGCAACCTAGCAATAGATAATTGAATCAGAGTCTCAATGTCGGAAAAGAGACAGCCCAAGAGATCTGGCAATTTGTGATCTATGAGTTGGGGAAGGAATATGACATACTTTTTCCCCAACCAGTAATTGAATTTGTGGCATTGGAGTGGCTCAAACTACACTGTATAATCACAGAAGTATGGATTTGGAAAGTCCTACCAAAGCGTTTTTTTCTGCATTTCAAACTTCCAATTTTGAAAATTGAAGAAAAAAAACCAAAAATCAGACATCTCCTGGAGTTGAGAAAAGTTAGGCCAGGTTCTGACTCTGGTATCTACCAAATTGACTCCAGTGGTCTCCAACACCTTCATGGAAATACACTATTGTCAGCAATACCTGGAACATATGAAATGCTAGTTAATATTCAACAATTTGTTATCATTATTGTACTTTTTCTGCCATGCTGATTTGAATCCAAAACTGCCAGATGCTTGGTTATACACACAATACATGCTTGATAATCAAGTCTTCGAGATAAGGGTAAGATAGATGAAGGACTGACACTGGTATTAATAGAATATATTTTTACCCTCCTTATTCACGCAGCAGCTATGTTGGTAATTGCTCCTTAAAACAGAATATTTCACCTTCAATCACTTCTAATTAGAAGTCTTTGCTTCAATTCTTGACGATAACTCAGGGAACTGCAGTCTCAAACTTTCCTGGCACTTAGACCAGTTAGCACTCTCTCTTTCTTTCTCTTTCTCCCTGCCTACCTCTTCTTCCTCCCTTCCTCCCTTGCCCCCTCCCTTCCTTCCTTCCTTTCTTCTCTTTTGATAGCAAGTCCATCACTCAATGACTTAAAGGCATTTTAGACTTTTGATACAGAGCTACTTTAGGCTCTTGGGAAAGGTGGGGTTCATCTGTGAGTTCCTGAAGCTGAGGCAGGCCGATGTGATCAGGCTATAACCACGAGGATGAAGAATCACCAAACTTGAGGTTAGATAAACTGTTCATTGTGGTACTGGCAATTGAACCCAGGAGCATTCTGCCTCTGAGCTACATCCCTAGACTTTTTTACTTTTTCTTTTGAAACAGGGTCTTGCTAGGTTGCTAAGAGTCTCAATATGCTGCTGAGGCTGACCTTAAATTTGTGATTCTCCTATCTTAGTACTGGGATTACAGGCATGCACTACCATGCCCAGCTAGATAAACTATTTCAGGCTATAGGTTCATTCTTATACATCTTTAAGGCTGAAAAATAAAGTTCAGGGCATAGTTTATCAAGTTTACTACAAAATTGAGGTAATTGACCAGTAATATCCTACTTACTCAAGTGTCATTATCCAAGTCTTTGTAATTGTGAAGATTCATAGAATTAAAAATTAAAAGTTGTCATAGCAAAGGACCATTCACTTTTGAGCACATGACCAATGAAATTAGTCTTCACTCAGAGAGTTTTCTACTTCTGACACTAGCATCTATCCTCCCTGTTCAATCAGGATCTTATTGGTCAGCTTCTCACTGATTTTTTGAATGCTATACTGTCCTAACAACGTAACATAATAGAAGGAAAATAAACCATAGAACTTTTGAAAGATGGAGTACAATGATGGGGTGGTCTCTGAGAGTGAAAATAATTTGATATAGAATAAGAAGGAATTTTGAAAAACTGACTTAAGGACATATATCATTATAAATAAAATCATGCTACAGAAGTAAGATGGAAAATGAGGCACATTATATTATCTTATCATATAATTTAATTTGGCAAACAGAAAAGTAAGTGTAAAAATAGATTAATATTTGCTCTATTCTTTGGGATAAGACTCAGTGTTTATGCCAGGCCTGGTGGCCTATGCTTGTAATTTCCATACTTGGTTAGGAGGCTGAGAAAGGAGGATCACGGGTTCATGGCCAGCCTCATCTACTTAGTGAGGTCCTCTTTCAAAATAAAGACTAAAAATAGGGCTAGGTGTGTAGTTTGGAGGTGGAATGTCCTGGGTTTAATTCCTAGTTCCGCAAAAAAAAAAAAAAATCAATGTTTATTTGCAATTAGTCATCAAATAACATGAAATATTTTAGTTTTATTCTTCAATATAAAATATTCATTTACTATGAACTTTCAATCTCCTTTAAAATGGGTATTTTTAAGTTCAAGTCCTTCTTTATAGTGCACTTTATGTTCAATTTAGGTATTGATATAAAAGACAGAAAAAAGACCACTTATTGAATGTTTTTTAAATTTTGTGATCTATACTAAGTATGCATAATATTTTCTCATCATTAATCCTTACAGTGACCAAACTAAGTAGCTATCTATAATCACATGTTATAGATGAGGAAACCAAGGCACAGAATTTAATTAGTTTGCATAAAGTCAATAGGTATTATGTTAAATAGAAGAAATTATATTCCTAAATTGAGTATTAATAAGGTTCAAGAAGAACCTGCTAAATAACACCACTTTTGCCAAATTTTTCAATTGAGAAATTACAAGTGAATGAATGAAAAAGTGAATAAAACAGGACACAGCAAATGAAAGCCCCAAATATTATCTTTTATTCTGGTCAGTGTTTATTGAACTTTATGGCTTATATGGAAGGAAAAGTAGTCTTCCTCTTACTGGATTCTAGAATGGCATAACCCCTGAGAAGATATGACCTGTGGTTTTCAGATTCTCCCTCCCTTTAATAGAAAAGAAATGTGAATTGGTACAATTAGAATTTTAAAAGTTCCTTGAAAAGAGATCCATGACTGGTTTTTCAGGAAAAATGAATACTCTTTACCATACATACCACCATTTGTAATATTTAACCACATAAACACCTTTTGTTGCACAATTAGAAGTAACATATTTTGGCTAAATGAGACATTAGCATGACTTACTGCAAACACAATTTATGCTCTTAGTATTTTCTCATTCTGAACATTATAATGGAAAAAGTGCTTGCAGCAGTATATTTCTCACGTACTCACTTTACCTTCTCTTTCTTGAGCCAGAGACAAAAATGTTATTACTAAAAATACATCGACAAGTTCGGTGCATATGAATTAGCTACCAATAGATCTTGCTAAGGAATTCTGAGTTTGTAAGATGAAATCAACTCTGAAACTCTAAAGGAAGAGACTGAAATAGAAAATGAAATGAAAAGAATAGGACTGTTTTCAGAGTGTTGGCACAGGCAGAAGCAATGGAGTAAGTGATCGGATGGAAATGAAGAGTAAAATAACGATTTTCCATTGCACCAACTTCTTATTAAGTCCCTGACAGTTAAAGGAAATGAAAAATGTTTCTAAAACTTGGTACCAATGAAAGAACTGAAATTCAGCATTAGAAAAAAAAAAAAAAGGCTCAGATAGGTGCAAGTAACTATGTTTGGACTTTTGAGAAGAGATTGTATCATTACAATTTGTTCAGCGTATCTCAGGGGGGAAAGGATGTATGTGCATGAACGCATCATAGCAGATGTGGATTTTGGCCATCCCAAAGCTGTCCTCAGATCCCATTTTGTTTGCCTGCTTTCCATTACAGAGGCTGAAAAAAAAAATCCCTATCTTCTATGTACTCAATGTTCCTTCCAGGCAAGGTCATATATATACCATGTAAGGAGAGGTCTTCTGGCAGCCCTTGGAAGGATTTCTCCTTTCCTTATGAGAAAGAGATACTCATGAGAAAGAAACAGGCATTAACCCTCTTCTCAATATCCCTCTTAAGCGCAGCCATCTTGTAGCCATACACAGCACAGCAAAGACATCCCAGGCTCTGAAAGCTTTGAGACACTGAACCTATGCCAGCAGTCACTGATTTCCAGAAATCTTTATGTGAGAACATTGATAGTCAGGATTTTCTATTACATGAAGCTGAAAGCATTCCTAACTAGTTCCAAAGCTGAAGGCCACCCTTGGGGATAGACATCTGATCCTCTGAATTTCTGCATGGCTTTTTCTTTTTCTAGCCATTTTGAACAGAAGATAATCATAGTGATTCATTTTTTCACCGATCAAAATATTGTGTGATGTGCAAAAATATAATGAAACATGGGGGAAGGTGATGATTCAATAAAACCCAAGTACGTTGTTGGTCAGACCTGATTCAAACCCCAATTTCTGATTCAAACCGCAACCACTTCTTGGTATGTGATCCAATCTGAAAAGTAGGGGTACTAAGAGCCATTTGCCATACAAGGTTGTTGCAAGGATTACATGTGATACTTGTAAATTGCCTACCTAGGGCCTGGAAGGTTATAATGATTATAATGTGCTGTTATTGTATATCCCTGGAATTCTCGACAAAGTACATGTTCAATTTTATAGTAATCTTCTTGATACCACATTGCATTTTTCCAGTTTCTCAAGGAAATATTTATTCTGTATTTATTTTTCAGTTATACTAATATTCTCCTTCACAAAATTCCTACTGGTGCCAATATTTTTCCTGGCTAGTTATTTCAGTTCTTCAGAGATTATGTGCAAGCCTATTATTGTACTATTCTGGGAAGATGACAGCAAAATTGGGCTAACATAAATAGTGTTGGAGAGAAAGTCTGCGGTATTAGGGTGCAAAATTAAGTGGAAGTGGGTATGTAGCCCTGCACGAGGAAAAACTATACCAGAGAAACAGCAACCAGCTGAGGAAAGGTAAGTAGAAGTTAGGGTACATCGATCCTCTGGAACGTATAAACAAGAAAAAGAAAGAATACTGACAAATGTGTAAAACCAAATGAAACAAACAAAACCAAGCAGCATTTAAGACATTGAAATTATAAGCCTTGAAGAAGGACATTGGTATTTTGAGAAGGATTGCATTGACTCTGTAGATCACTTTTGGTAGAATGGTCATTTTGATAATATTTATTTTGCCTATCCAAGAGCAAGGGAGATCTTTCCATCTTCTGAGATCTTTAATTTCTTTCTTTAATGTTTTATAGTTTTCATTGTAGAGGTCTTTTACCTCCTTGGTTAGGTTTATTCCTAGGATTTTACTGGTTTTGAGGTTATTGTGAATGGAACTGTTTTCTGGATTTCTTTCTCAGTGGATTCATGGTTGACATATAGAAAAGCTACTGATTTTTTTAGGTTGATTTTATATCCTGCTACTTTGCTGAATTTGTTAATCAGCTCTAGTAGCCTTTTGGTTGAAGTTTTTGGGTCTTCTAAATATAGGATCATGTCATCTGTAAATAAAGACCCTTTTAATTCTTCTTTTCCTATTTGAATTCCTTTGATATTCTTTTCTTGTCTTATTGCTCTGGAAAGAGTCTCGAGAACTACATTGAAAAGGAGTGGTGATAGCGGGCATCTTTGTCTTGTTCCTGATTTTAAAGGGAATTCCTGCAGTTTTCCCCTATTCAATACAATGTTGACTTTGGGTTTATTGTATATTGCCTTAATGATGTTGAAGTATGTTCCTTCTATTCTGATTTTCTGCGATGTGTTTAATTTGAATGGGCATTGGATATTGTCAAATGCTTTTTCAGTGTCTATTTATATGATCATGTGATTTTTGTCCTTAGTTCTATTTATGTGGCGAATAACATGTATTGATTTGTGTATATTGAACCAGCTTTGCTTTCCTGAGATGAAACCAACTTGGTCATGGTGTACAATTTTCTTGATGTGGTTTTGAATGTGCATGGTCAGTATTTTGTTTAGAATTTTTGCATCTATGTTCATCAATTATATTGGTCTATAGTTTTCAGAATGGAAATCACCAAGAAGTCAAAAAACAATACATGTTGGTGAGGATGTGGGGAAAATGGAACTCTTCTACACTGTTAGTGGGACTGAAAATCAGTGTAGAGATTTCTCAAAAAACTGGGAATGGACCCACCTATGATCTGGCTATACCACTTCTAGGTATATTTCCAAAGGGGCTGAAATCAGCGAACTACAGTAATATATGCATACCCATGTTCATAGCAGTACAATTCACAACAGCCAAATTATGGAACCAACCTAGGTGTCCATGAACAGATGAATGGATTACAAAATTATAGGATATACACACAATGGAGTTCTACTCAGAAATAAATAAGAACAAAATTATGTCATTTGCAAGAAAATGGAACGATCTGGAAAACATTATGTTAAGTGAGGTTAGCCAGTCACAAAAAGTGAAGGGTCATATGTTTTCTCTAATATGCACAAGCTAGGGAGTAATTGGGATACCAGAGGGACTCCAGATAATGGAGGAAAATCTCAAAGGAGCCAGGGAGGTGGTCTAAGGGAAAAGGAGGGGGAAGATTGAGGTTCATTAATAGAACTACTACCATTGACTATGTGTACATATATGAATATACCAACATCAATCTCAGCACTCTGTATGAGGAAGTGGGGAGATGGGGAGGCAGGGTGGAGGGTCCACCACGTGCTGTGTGAATGTATGTCACTGTCAACATGATTTACATTATGATGTGAGAGTACAATGCACCAATAAAAGCATATTAAAAAAAAGAGATTATAAGACTTAAGTAATAGCAAAAATATGCCTACAAGTTGACTATTCATTGGAAAAATTATTGAAATGATTAAAAGAAGAGCTTGGGTGGTAGATAAGATAGAGGGTGAATGGGGTGAAAAACAAGGCTCAGTTAAGCTAAAAACTTTGTCACTTAAGTGGAAGATAACCAGATATTTTGGTTAACAAAGACATGATCTGCTTGTTTACAGTATACTTTGATGTGAGCAATCATCCAAATATGGTTACTCCCAGAGTCAGAAAGAAATTAAAGAACTGGCCATTAGCAAAATTTCTTTCCTTCTCTTCTCTTCTCTTCTCTTCTCTTCTCTTCTCTTCTCTTCTCTTCTCTTCTCTCTTTTCTCTTTTCTTTCTCTATCTCTACCTTTCCAGAATAGAAACATCAAAAAGCACCCTTATAAAAGACAAATCTCCAGTTTAGAAATTGTTTTAATATAGATCTTAGAGCTGTTTCCATAAATTAATTTAGGGAGGTATTATAAATAGATTAATTAATTGGCCCATAGTTTGGATCATTCATCAAAAATACACGTGAAAGTTGAATTTAAAATTGCCAACGTGTGACATGGTATATAGTCCTTCTAAATCTTGCTAAATAATACATTCTCAACTTGGATCTTGCACAAACCTACCAACTCAATATTTCTAAAGGTCAATTTATTTCTATTTGTCCTGTTCTGTCCCCTGGCTTAAAGGTTGCCATCCTCATTCACAAAACTGGACTCTTTGGGGTTATTCTTGACTCTTTTGCCCTTCTACCACCCCTAAAGAATCCATCTGCTGCTTCTAGTCAATCCTTTTCTCTCTAATCTGTTGTCCCTCCATCATCATTGCTCGGTCACTTATTCAGGCTACCATTATTTCCCACCTAGATTATTTCAACACTACACCTCTTACCCTTTCTACTCCAATGAAGCCAGAGTTACTAGACATGCAAATTGTTATGTAGTACTCCGTGACTTAAAAGATATGCTTATAACAATAAATAAACACGGACTCCTTAAAATAATACTGGGAAGACTGTCCATAGATCAGGTGATCCATGCTTCTCTATTCAGACCAATCCTTACCATGTCTTGCTAAGTTTACAAAACAATGGCAGCTCTGTAAGAAATGGTCTGTTGTTTCAATTTTGATTTAGTCTTTTGCACATATGCTGAGATAGAAGTCATATATATGTATATAAATACATATATACACATACATACATACATATAGGCATATTCCTATGTATTGACTTCTTCCTTCAATCCAGCATTTTGTTTTCTTGCCTAGATGTCTACTCTAATCTCTATCAATATAAACTATTAGACAGCAGGCTGACACAAGCGCTAGAAAATTGATTTCTTATAGCAATTAATGTTTATGTACAGTTTAAAAGAAGACACAATCTGAAAACTATATGTTAGAATACATTTTGATGAGATTTGGAAGTGGGAACAGGTTGTGATTGAAGGCGATATTCAGGATCTTTTTCATTTTCAATACGCTGCGCCTCACTTTACACATTGGGTGTGTATCATATTCAACCTAATTCTTGGAAAGCAAGTTTTTTCAAAGCTATTCAAAATTGAAATGTATGGGTTGTAAATGATGCGTACTCTGTTTTCGAGAGAAGTCCTCGATACAAAGTGAATGTGAATCGTACATGGAGAGGCAGCCGCTTAGAAGGCAGCTGATTGGGGCACTCAGTTCCCTCTAAATAATTCAGAATCTCTAATGGAAATCAGATCCAATGTTTCCCTAGTGGAAGAGCAATCCTTCTTGGTTACCCAATATTCAACTAGCTACTCAAGGGCTTTAGAGAACAATAATAAAGTATAAGACAAAAATATTTTAATGGCATTCATATCCTCATGGGTGTTTTCTTGGCATGAAGTTTCCAACTTCCTAGCAGCTGCTGCCATCGTGAAGAGGCAGAGAGAGAGAGAAAGAAATCAATATTTAAATCTGAAACAGCCAGAAAGTTCAGTGAGGGGTGCCAGTATTAACTGGTTGGTGTATGTGTTTGGCCTTTCAAAAGTCCCTGGTCTTAAGAGCACAGAAGATATTCTAAGTAAACAACTCATTAGGAATCATACAGCCAGGTTGGGTTAGCTCATGACAAGCACATTTAATTGAAGGAAGAATATTCATGTGAAGCTTTTTTTCTAGATATTTCAGTAATAGAATGAACTGTTGCATAAAGTGAAGTGTTTTCTCTCTTTCTCTCTCTCAAAACAGGAAGAGAATATTGATTTCCCAGTCTTGGCCACCAGCCCCACCTCTTCTCACCATAACTATTGAGATGAATGAGTTTGAGTCTCTAAAAGCACTAAGCAATCTTCAAGAGAGTACCGCTTTATAAATAAATTTACAAAAAAAAGCAGCTTTATTATTATTGGGTAGAAATGTTAGAGAGAAAGTTGGAGCTCTTATCAAAGGCTGTTGGTGCCTCGGCATTCGCTGTCAGCTCTGAAAAGGTGGCTGTGAAACTCATTGTATCCAATCCTGCTTGGCCTTGGGCCCAGTATACAGTGGGATTTCTGGCCAGTGGCTCTGTACAGTGGGACGGCTGGCGCCTGGCCCGGGGATTAGAGAGCTTTCATTTCTTTGTCTCATTGATATTAGTCACAGAATCTCCCTTTTCATGCACAACCCAAACCCGTGCTGGGGATGGGGGGAGAAGGCAGAAGCAGAAATTGCTGCAAACTCTGAACTCTTGCACCCCAGGAGTAAGGAGAAAATGTCCATTTTCAACTCAGTTATCCACTGTCTGTATCCAGTCCGTTCTGCACATTTAGCAGGAAATAGGTAGTCTGCTGTGTCCTTGAAAGGAAAATTATTATATAGATATAAGATACTGTAAGTTAACCTTGGAAGAACAAGGTATTCAGTGTGTTAAGGCTTCTTTTTCTTCTCCCTCCCCCAATCCCCTCTCCTTCTCTTTCTTCCTCTTTAATGACCTCAGGACTATTCTGAAATTTCATCTCAAAGAACAATTTGGTAAACATAATTTATGGGCACATTTCCTTTCTTAGATATGTGTGTGCGTATGGCCTTTACAAAAGGCCATATGTAATATATCATTTGTTGACAGATTTCCTTGGATTGCTTCCCTTGTGTGTGTGTGTGTGTGTATGTGTGTGTGTGTGTGTGTGCGTGCGTGTAACTGTGCATTTGTGTGCATGTGTGTGGTGCATGCTCTGCAGAATCCATCTGGAATAAAGTGTCCTAGAGTTGCATTCCACTTCTGCTTTGGAAAGTGCTCTCCTGAGTTTCCTAGGATCAATTTTGGTCTCAAATAATAATAACCTAATCTTAGATATTCATGCCCAGTAGACACTGAAAGTCATGTTCAAAATGATACTAAGATCAAGAATTACTAAAGATCAACTGATTTTACAATAAACCATAGAGCCCCCTACAAAGCATAACCAAATGAGTTGGGCTCACATCCATCTCTGCCTGGTTCTCCTAAAAAAAAAAAAGTCTACTGACACAAGAAAGAGAAGATTAATGTCTTAAAGGAGGGCTAAATTGAGTACATGTGTATAAGCTTGCCCCTTTTCATTATATCACATAATTGCCATTAGTGGGAAATCAGTTAATTTCAGCTATAAATTACATACATTTGCTGGAACCAGCAGAGATCTCAAAGAAATCAGAATGAGAAGGAGAAGAACCCTCAGAGGACACATGGATGCCCCTGGGAAAAGTAGTCACCCTCCTTTTTAGAGAATTAAACCCCAGCTTCCTCATCTATGAAATAATATTTGTCCTTATATGGTTTGTGCTGGGTGTTAAATGATTAAAGATACATGAAAGACATTGAAAAACGTACATTATGCAGGGGAGGTACTGCTCCCGCAGCATTTGAAGATGCCAATATTTAAAGGGAGACAATTAAAAGAAAAGGGGATTGTGTTTCTGTGAATACTTTTTATCTGAGGGCAATTAAATTCCTAAAATGATTAAAAAAAAAAATGTCTAATCCCAGTACTCAGAACAGCAGGCATCCTAAAGAGTGCTAGTTCTACATTTTAGAGAGGAAAAAATGTAGGTCAAGAGCCACTAATGACTTATCCAAAGTCAGAAAATGGCCCAGCAACAAATCAAGGAATTTTGACTCTATTTTTAACTTCCCATTCTTGTGTATGTATTTCTTCCGAATGGCAACCGTATGGGTGCTTGTTTTAATAAATAAACACGGAGCTTCCAGAGAAATGGAACTGGTGCTAAGTCTGCTCTGTTCGGCTGGGGGATCCTAGAAAGTCTTCTTAAGGGAGTGGCTTAAGGGTAGGGTTTAGGCGAATGTACTAGAACCAGGAAGGTCTTACAGCTATAGAAAATACCAGGAACCTACAAGCCAGAAAAAGCATGTGGTGTCCAGAGGCCATAGGGAAGAGTTATCTGGTGAGAAATAAAAGCTTGAGGGCTGTACAAAAATAAATGCCTTAGGAAAACCCAAAAAGTAGATAATGTTTTTCAAGTCAATTTTACCTCATGCTATAAAAGTTTAGATTCTTGAATGAAAGATTGACAGGATGACGGGTGCTTAATAGATTGTCTTTCTTTTAGGCTGTCTTCATGCCTTATATATCTGCCAAATTAATCTTTCTAACTATAATTTGCATTGTGTGAATCTGTTTGGAACCTTCCCCTGTCTCTGCGGTGTCTTTAGTAAAGACAATTCAAGAGCCGCCGCAGTGAAGATCTTTCTCCAGCAAGGTTTGCTCCTGGATCTGATCCGTCTGCGACCTATGCCCAGAATTCCTCCTGAACATCTTGGACTTCTTCATCTGGAACAATTGCCATCTCTCACCATGCTCTTAACATTTGTTTCTAAACACATTATTTAAAACCCAGGATAAGGTCCTCTATTTCTACTGAGTGTTCTTTCATTTTTCCTAATCTTTGAGGTGGGTGTTTTTTTCACCCTGAGCTGGGAAACATTTTACTATAAACTCAGAAGCATTTGTCAGTAATGCCATGAACACAATCCTTGTGAGGACAGGGCCTGTGTTGCCCTGGATGAGTTGGTCACAGGGCAGAATCTCAGAGGGCTGACTAGCCAGGCACCTACCCACGTAGACCCCCTTCTTGTAGACTATCAGTTGAATATCTTTTAATAGCAGGAGTTAGCCATCTACTTTGGGAAATGAGCAAAGAAAACTGATTTCTTGAAATGAAAGAATTACTTTTGAAAGTTTTAGAATACAGCTTTTTTTCTGAGAGAATGTATGTATTTAGAAGATTGGTTACTTCACAACCCATATTTTGTTGTTACATGGATTTAGTCCCAATTTCATGTACTGTCTGGCCTAGAATTTAATGTAGTGATTTTTTTAAAAAAAATCTTTATTAATTCATTGAATGACAATATTTATTAATTACTAAGCATTGGTGTAAACGTATTAAAAGTTTAATTCTAAGCAAATTTATAGGGCAAGCACTGTTATTATCCTTAGTTACACTGAAAAATCCAAGGCACAGAGAGTATAAGTAACTTACCAAAGGTCACACAGCTAGTAATTGAAGGGTTTTGAAATCTAGCCGACTGACCACAGGGTCAATGCTACTGAACCATCTTACCATACTGTTTATTTTGAAAGTGAATTATTGAGGTATTTTCAGGAATTTTAGTTATATACAAATGTACCTCTTATAATTCTACATGACTATAGTTTGATGATGTTTGACAAACATATATTCCATGTAACCACCACATCAATAAAATGTTTTGTGGTTCTATAAACTTCTCCCCAGGCCAACTTGCTGTCCTTTAGTCTTGGGCAGCCACTGATTTTTTTTTTTTTGGGCAGAATATATTATGTTTGCTTTTTCTAGAATTTTACATAATAGAACCATATAGCATGTGCTCATAAATGTCTAACTTGTTTTGCTCAGTGTGTTTCTGAAGTTATTACATTTTGTTGTAATATCAGTATTCTTTTATTGCTGAAAAATAACTCATTGAATGAATCCACTACATTTTATTAATACATTGATTAGCTTCCAATTTGAAACTATTAAGAATAAAGATGCTACAGACGTTTGCATACAAACCTTGGTGTGACACATTTTTCTCTTGAGTTAAGTTCCTAAACATGAAAAGTTTAGTATGTCTAGAAAATTTTAATCATATGCTAAATGCATGTTTAATTTATGAGAAGCTGTCAAACTGTATCTCAGTGTGGTTATACTATTTTGCATTCTCACTAACACTTAAGACTGCCAGCCTTTTAAATTTTAGCTTGTGCAGGTACACTTGTGTGTGTGTGTGTGTGTGTGTGTGTGTGTGTGTGTGGTGTATGGTGTGTGTATGTGTGTGGTGTGTGTGTATGGTGTGTGGTGTGTGTGTGTGTGTGTGTGTGTGTGTGTGTGGTATGTGTGTATGTGGTGTGTGGCGTGTAGTGTGTGTGTGTGCACATACACACTACTAGGAATTAAACCCAGTTGTGCTATACCACTTAGCTATGTCCCTAGATCTTTTTATTTTTTATTTTGAAACAAGGGCTCACTAAGTTACCATGCACTAGTCTCAAAACTATGATCCTCTGGTCTCAGCCTCCAAGGGCCTGGGTTTACAGGTGTGTACCAATGCACCCCGCTAAATTTTAGCTCTTTCAGGAGGTGTATAGTTGTAACTTGCAGAGGTCTTACTTTGCATTTGCTTGACACAAAAAAAATGACGTAAAGCATTTTTCACATGCTTTTTGGCATTCGCCTATTTTCTTATGACCAAAGTATCAGATCTTTTGCTTATTTTTTATTGGATGGCTGACTTCTGATTGTTGAGTTATATGAGATTTTTAAAAATCCTGAATCGCAATCAGTCACACATGCATTTTTGAGAATATTTATTTGCATTGCTAGGATTGCTTCATGATTATTTTTAATGATGGATTTCAAAGAGAAAAATTGTAATTTTAATGAAGTCAAATTTATCTATCAGTTTTAATAACATTTTATGTGCTAGATGTCTTTGCCTACTCCAAAATAACAAACATTTTTGTCTATTATTTTCTAGAAATTTTATAGGTCATAAGAGACTGACTGATAAAGTGCAAATGTGTAACATTTCAGGGAGTATTGGTTACTTCCCAAATTGTTTCCATCTCCTCATTTTGATGGCAGAGTCTGTGTGGCCAGGTGACTAGGGAGGCTGATCTATCCTCCGTTAAGGTTTGGATCTTTCACTTTTAAAAGTCAGCTATGCCTGCGGCTCCTGGAATCCATGTTAAAAAGCCTTAGAGCTGGGTGTGGTGGAGCACACCTCTAATCCCAGTACTTAGAAGGCTGAGACAGGAGGTTTGCAAGCTGGAGACCAGCCTCAGCAACATAGTGAGACTCTCAATAACCTAGGAAAATCCTGTTTCACAAACAAAAACAAGAAAGGTTGAGTCTATGAGGGTGTAACTCAGAGGTAGAATTCTCCTGGGTTCAATCCCCAGTATCAAAAAAGAAGAAAAAAAAAAAAAAGCTGGGTGTGGTGGCGCACCCTTGTAATCCCAGCATTTGGGAGGCCAAGACAGGAGGATCCTGGTTTGAGGCCAGCCTCAGCTACCTAGTGAAGCCCTCCACAACTTAGGGAGACCCTGTTTCAAAATAAAGAATAAAAAATAGGGCTGGGGGTGTAGCTCGGAGGTAGAATGTCCCTGAGTTCAATCCCCAGTACCGCAAAAAAAAAAAAAGAAAAGAAAAAAAAGAAGAAGAAGAAAAAGAAGCCGCAGCTTTGCTTTGAGAATTGAAGGTCCAGCAGCAATAGAAGATGGAAAGACCTAAGTCCTTGAAAACTCTGAAGGACTAATTTTACCAACCTGTGTTGTTTGTAAGATAAATTCCTGCATTATTTAAACCATTTGTATTTATACTTTTTGTCATTTTTCCAAGCAAAAATAGCATAATTATGAAAAATATCTAATATAGAAATAACTTTTAAAATCCAATTACACTAGTAAACATAAAATAAAGCATTTTAAAATGTTTTATTACCTTTGAAATCTTTGAAAGAAAGGACAAGAAGTACATTAATGGGACTTCTACCAAATTGTGATAGATTGCTCTTTTGCAGGCTAGGGATACTGAAGGATGGCAGCGTGGGGGGAGGGGAGCCCTAATCAAGAATCTCAGCATCCTGCCAGGTAGGCAGGAGTCCTAGAGGCACGCCGAGGCTGAGAAATTTTTCACCAGGTTCCTCCACGTATTTAAACATCATGCTGATCACCCTTCTTTTTGTATTTGTCACTACAGAGCCAGTGGCCTCATTTTCAGAACACCCTTAGGACATGTTATAATTTCTATGATTTCAAATCACCTTGCATTAGTTACACTTTAGCCTGGAAACGCTGGTGCAGGGGGCTCATTAATTACACCTGGAGAGGCCGAGCGCCGCCGGCAGAGAGGCACATTAGTGAGCTCCCAAGAACTGCTGACCGGAGCTTTGGGAAGAAAAGGAGGAGTTAAAGGGCAGGTGTGGAGTCAGTTATTCTTCTCAAGAAACAGGAACATGGGGGAAAGCCTCTGACCAGTGGATTATTGCAGAAACCTGCGACAGTGCTCCTCAGCTCCACTCTGTTCTCTGTGGTCTACTCAACACAGCAGAGAGACCTTGCACATCATGGTGAAGTTTTGTCACTCACAATGGCCTCCCATGTCACTCAGAGTGAAATGGAGCATCTTCCAGTGGACCCAGGTCTGATATGATCTGGCCAGGCACTGTGCTCCACGCTTCCTCCCCTCACTGGGTCCTCATCACTGTAGGCAGACCCCAGGGCCTTTGCACTTGCTGCCCCCTCTGCCTGCCCTAGACACTCTTCTCCCATGATTTTCTTAATCAACTCCTTTAACTCCTAAGTCTTCACTCAAATCATCCCCAGAGACATTTTCTCCCCCAAATCCACCATTATCTTCTTTCCTTGTCTTACTTTTCCAGGGGCACTTATCACATCTTTTTTCCCCTAAATTTTATTAATTAATTAGAAAGAAAAATATAAGTTAGCTGAGAGTCTCAATCTTCATCTGTTTTCTCTCTGGTTCTAGTTACTCGAGAAAACTAAGATGCTAAAATAATGTTGGCCAAATGAATTAAAATCTCAAGTCAGTAGCCCCATGAGTATGCCCCAGGAAGGGGTGAGGTGTGGATTTGAGGTTGAACAAATCAGGATGCATTAAAAAAGTATATTTTAACAGTTTAAAATATACTGTGCCCATCTATGAAGGTATCACGACCATCCTCACTATTTTGTACTGGGAGGGCTGGGTAATTGGCCAGGATGTAAAAAGAAACACACCGAGACCTGTATTTGTTTGTATGACTTTGAACCTCACTATGGCATATAATTATGACCACCAATGAGATTGTGTTCTACTTAAACCAGTGGTAATGCCGGGTTGAATTAAATTAAGACTAATTTCATAGATTTCTATTTATTAAAAAAAAACAAAAACACTTCTTATGGGGGAAGAAAATAAGCCCAATAATGTTATATGCATGTATGAATCTATCACCATGAATCCCACTATCATGTATAATTAAAATGTACCAACAAACTATTTTTAGAAAACTCTTTCAATTTTCTTTTGTATTTTTAAAAGGCAAAGGTAAATCATATTAAGCAGGAATTCTCACATTTGACCCTATTAACATTTGGAAACAATTCTTGGTGGCGGGCGCTGGCCTGTTCGTTGTGTGATATTTAGCAGTGCCCTTGCTGCTATGGTCTCGATACCAGGGCAGCTCCTTCCCCCAACTTGTGACAAACAGACATACCTCAGGACATTGACAAGTGTCTCCCGGAGGGCAAAATTGTCCCTGACGGAGAACTGCTGATATAAGTAATTTTCGTAAGTACCTATTTGAATACAAGAAGTTGCATTTTAAAAAATGCAACTTCTTGTTTTTATATAGCAATCACAGGTGCTATATAAAAATATAGTACCTGTGATTGAGTGGAAATCATGAGTCTTCTGCTCACTTTATGAACTGTATCAGCTCCTGAGGAGGGATTTTTTTATTATTATTATTATTATTCGTGCACTGTAAGCATACATCTTTGTTAGGTACAAATTGATAACGACATATGTGCCCACATTTCTCATTTGTCCCCTTCCCCAAATTCCCACCCGGCTCCCTTGCCCTCCCTCCCTCTCAAGTTCAGTTTGGTGAGTAACCTTGATGTACATTAGGGTGCCCCCCCCCATCCATCCCTTTCGGTTAAATCAACTTCTTTGTTTATCGAGGGTCTCTCCTTTTCCATCTGGAGACCCTCTTATGCTCCATCTTCTCCCTAGCATCCGCATATTAGGGAGAACATATGCTTTTTTACTATTTGTGACTGGCTAATCTTACTTGGCTCCATGACCAAGCCAGCATTCTCTACTGAACTGGTTGTAGCATGTGACAGTGGTAAATGTGAAGATAGAGTTTAGGAAGACAAAGAAATAGCAAACCCCTTTCTTTACGTTTCTGTCACTTGCTTCTCATTAGGATGTATAATTACAATGCACCAATAAAGGTTTAAAAAAATCCAAAACTCTGTATTGAATGGCCTTGGAATTCCATCTCTGTAGAGTAATAGGAAATGGTGAGACATATCTTTCAGTAAAGGGAAAATAATTTAAAAAATGATAATGTGCAATGCTCTATAGTTGAAATAAGATTAAAACAAAGACTGCTCGCTTCCTGTAGAAAATGGAATTGCAAGAGAAGAACAGGTACCTGAAGTGTGTATCCAGAAGGAAGACCAGTTCTTATTTGTTTCATTTGAGGGCAGTTGTGTATGGGGAGTTTGGTTAGCGGAATAGACTGGAGGTGTGAAAATGAAGTTTTGATGCTTTCCCTTTTGAAAAAAGATTGGACTGTTGGTTGATTGGTTGATAAAAGCTCTACTTGCAGGGTTACCTCCTTTTCCTCAGCTGGGTATTCCATGGGCTATTTGTCCAGGTAACAGTCATGGGCTATTTTTCCAGGTAAGAGCTCCAAGCTCCTAAAACCTGCCTGCCACAACTCAATGCTTCTAGTTTGGGGATTTAGAAATTGTCCTAAGAACTGGGTATGGTGGCTCCTGCTTGTATCTCAGTACTTGGGAGGCTGAGACAGGAGAATCTCAAGTTCAAGGCCAGCCTTAGCAACTTAGTGAGGTCCTCTGCCACTTAATGAGACCCTATTTCAAAATAAATAAAAAATAAATCCATCCATCCATACATACATAAGGCTAGGGATGGGGATGTAGTTCAGAGATAGAATGCCCCTGGGTTCAATCTCCAGTACCACAAAAAGAAAGAAGAAAGAAAGAAAGAAAAGAAAAGAAAAGAAAAGAAAAGAAAAGAAAAGAAAAGAAAAGAAAGGACTCTAATAAATGCAAATTTTAAGATTGTATGAATTGTTAAATAAACACTTAGCCAGGTGTGGTGGTGCACACTACAATCTCAGTTAGGAGGCTGAGATAGGAGGAGCACAGGTTTGAAGACAGACTCAGCAACTTAGCAAGACCCTGTTTCCAAATAAAAAATAAAATTGGGCTATGGGTGTAGCCTAGAGGTAAAATGCCCCTGGGCTCAATCCCTACTGCCACCAAATAAATAAAAATAAACATTTGTTGGGGTGAAGAGAAGATATGTAACTTCAGAATTATGGGAAATAAAAGTGTATCTCACAACCGATTTGAGGTAGATGAAGTCACCAAATGATAAAACTAGAAGGAAGTGAGAAGAGCACGTCAAAGAGAGGAAAAGAACAGATGAATGGAGGGCGGGGGGATCCTCAACATTTACAGTTTGAAAATCTTTGGGCAGAATTGCTTTCCACTTCTATAATATTTTTATTTCATCTCTATCATAGTTATCTATGTGAAGCTCAAACAACCCTACCTCTATACCTTAGCATTTTTCCTCAATTAAATGAGATACAAATTCCCAAAAGCCAGAGAACTCCAGCCAGCCTCTGAATTTTACAAACCTCAGAGTTTGAGCCACATGGATTAGTCCCCTAAATTTTTGGATGTGGCAGGCAGGTCACTAACTAGGTCACTCAAGGCACCACGGAAGCCAAAAAAGGGAAAGGCAAAAGCAAAAGGAAAAAGAGCTTTAAAGGGAAGTGGTGCTTCACTGGGAACTTTCAGAGAGATCTGCCACTCTTGGAGACAATCCAGAAAAAGTCCTTTGCAGGTAGGTATTGTGACTGCAGGTGGGCTGACAGCTCAAGTTAACTGCTAGGCAGGGTGTTTGGGGGTGCGGAGGAAGCAGCGGCTGGTTTGGAAGACTGTGCTTTCTCATCCTGAATATCATTTTAAAAATTGTGTAAAGCCCAAACCGTAGCCTCAGATACCATCAAGTGTCCATTTAAGATGTCCTGCTTGGTAAGGGAGGGGCTGGGCACCGGGGGAAAGAATAGACCGCGCGAGGAGTTTGGAAAAAGAAATACTGCGTTGGGTCTCTGCTGAAAACAAAACATCCTTACATCTCCTGGCCTCTTGGTTCAAATCCCTTTTCTTGCTCCGTGGGGAGCGACTGCCCCCGGAGTATTCTGCTTTTAATAAGCTTCCCAATCAGCTCCGGGGCAAAGCTCTCCCTCCCTCGCCCAGCCTGCGTCCTCTCTCTGCCCGCTCCTCTCTTCCCTCCCTTTCTCTATTTCTCTTCCGTTCCCTCCCAGTCTGGGCGTAATTGAGTCAAAGGCAGGATCAGGTTCCCCGCCTTCCAGTCCAAAAATCCCGCCAAGGGAGCCTCAGAGCACAGGGAAATCCAGAGGAGAGAGGGGAAGAAAGAAAGCTTTGAGTCATCCATCCAGAAGCGGGGCGAGCGGCAGCAGCTGGGCGGGAGCAGCAGAGAGTCTACCTGGTCTCCGGCCGCAGCCAACCTTGCCCCTTGCAACAAAGGCAGCGCCAGCGCCCGGGAGGACATTTGCAACTCAAAGTAAGTGGCAGGGAACGCGCGATTTCCCCCGGGGGTCTCGGATCGGTCTGCCTACACCCAGTGCTACCTGGGGCTGCCTGCAGACTACAGTGGTAGGCTCGGGAGAGAGGCAGGCGGGTGTCGTTGATGCTAGGACTGACTGTTCTCAAAACTGACTTGCTCTAGAGCCTGACTGAGGTGGGCTGGGGAGATTCGGGTCGGAGTAGTTGGGTGAGCAGAAGGAAAGACGCTTTTGTACTGAAAAGCTTGCATGTGGACGCCTCCCAGTTATACCTGCTGGAGAACGCGCGGGGGCTGAGCTGGGGAGGGAAGGTTTGCTCTTTGCAAAGCCTGGCGCTTCAGTAGGTGTGTCTGTGGCTGGTGGAGTGGAGAGAGAGAGAGCAAGCCAGGTAGCCCTGCCAGTAGGTTTCATTTTCCCACCCTCTCTGCTCCTCTGATTGCCCCAGGGCTTGCCAACTGATGCCTCTGAGCTGGCATTTCTAGGCATGGTGCTGGGACTCGGTTCCTCTCAGTGTTAGCAACACCCAGCATCATCCAGGGTAGCTGGCACTCCTGGACCCGGGTTGGAATCCAGAAATGGTTCAGTCCAAAGTTTCAAAGGCACATCTTGAAGGCCATCTCTCATTTGAATGCTAATGCAATCACTACCCTGCAGGCAGGCAGGCTGACTGTTCACCTACAAAAACCTGGACTTGTGTTTGGTAACAATTCGCCAGATACTTACAGTTCCTAAGTTGAGGTTTCTAATAAGTTCACAAGATATTTTCAAGAGGTGTTTTCAGCTCCTTCCTTGATGCACCAAACATGAAACTTACCCCTCTCCTGAACTTACACACACACACACACACACACACACTCCTTTCTCTGTGGGTGGGCCAGGAGAGGAGGAAACCAAGGAGCATCAAAGTTCTTGTCTTTTTTAGCATCTCTTGTCTTAAGAGGTATTAGGCATTTTGCTCCAGCAGCTCCAGAAAGTGAGTGAGTAAGTGTGTGTGTGTGTGTGTGTGTGTGTGTGTGTGTGTGTGTGTGTTGGAGGAGGGAAGGGCCTGGGATGCGATTCAGGAACTACCAAGAAATGCTTTTGCACTAATAAGTTAATGGAGCAATTTCATGATCGGGGCAAACGTGAAATTGATGAAACAGCAGAGCCCATTTTAGCCCTTTGATCCCCTGGGAATGAATTGATTTGTAGGAATATTAAAAGGTAATGGGAGTGAGACAAAGGAGAAGTCCGCCTGCCAACACAGGAGAGGGCCTGTTCTTTCCATCTTCATTATGTTCCTTTCTAAGTAAATCATGTGCCTCAAAGACCAAATCATTAAAAACACTTACAGTCCCGCTAAATTCAAAGGACATCCATCAGAGTAGATACTGTCTTTTTTTTTTTTTTTTCTCCCTTTTTGGACCTGAGTTCTTCCAGATTGGCCAGATTTGTACTTAAAATCAGAGAATGAGATTCTTAAAATTATTTTACTTTAGAAAAATCCTCACGTTACTCTTTTGTGCTTTAAGAAACTTGGCTACTTTAAATTCTTTGTTTGTACTGTATGTAAGTCCATAGAAGGTGATCTTTCTTCTCCTACTGTTCACAAATCCCCTTCAGGACATCCCCCCCATTTAGTGAACAGCCTGTACAAGGAACGCATCCCTGAGCCACATGTGACCCCATTCGATGCTGGGTGCCAGCCCTTTGCTTGTGGGCACAAATGCCTTCTGTTCTCAAAGGAAGGACTCCCAGAGAAATAAAACTACTGTTGCATATGACTTCCTAATTATCTGACTCTTAAAAGAGGCATTATAGAGAATGGAAATAATGAACAGGTCTGACTATATACAGTAGAATGTCTGATGTGCATTCTGTAGAGTAAAATTCTCTATTTTCCTGGTCTTCTTTCCGTGAGATTTGGAGCCATAAACTTACTAATTCGTTGAAAGTTTTCCATGTGTTTTATTGGATCTCCACATAAAGCAATATGTAGCCAGTCCTGTGTGCTTCCCCCTGTGGGCCTTTTTTTCAGAATTCAGGTAAAGTCAATGGATTGGTATGAATTTTCACAGAACCCAATCGTTGAAAATTAACATAGATCTCCAAACACTTTCATCACTTTTATTGATAAAAATCAATTTTAGAAGTCAAATATTTTAAGTTTGAATGCTCTATTTCCCTTTGGAGATACTCTTGCTTTCTCACTTGAGTAATGTTCTCACGTGGAATTTGATCAGATGTGGTGGTTTTATTGCTACTCAAAACTTTCCCAGGAAATGGAGTTCAGCTGGCTGGTTCAAAATGGTGCTATCACAGTACATTGAAACTGCAGTTCTCCAAGCACTTATGAGTCTTAATATGGTGGCTCAGTGGTAAGGAAACATTCTTGACTTCTGTCCTGGAGCTGACGTCCAAATGGAGACTACCCTGGATGACCGGAGAGCCCATATGTCTGCACCTGTGCATACCCCACTCACTTGGGTCTGTCTGGTTTACTCTGGAGCACGCTAAGCAAGAACTTTCCAACTGCCTTTGTTCCCTGCCTTGCTCATTTGAGCTTCTCTGTAAGGATGAGGAATGTTTTCTCCTTTGGCTGCTATTCTGATAAATAAATGGAAGAGCTTTTGTCTTCTCCTGGCCTGAGGCGATGCCAGTGCCCTGGGAGTTTTGGGGTAAAGTCATATTCAGTTACAGACCTTCTTTTTATGAGCTCTGACTCTCTAGAGTCATTTGGCTCCAGTGGAACTGGGGCCCTGGCCTCACTTTGGAAAGCTGGTCTTCATTCTTATGTTTATGGTCAATTCAAGTTTCCACCCACTGGGCCATTTTTCCATGCACTTTGAGCCAGTCTTACATGGCAACGCTTTCATGGTGTCATTACAAACTTTCTAGATTGTAAAACTTGACAAGTCTTTTATAAGAATTTAGGGTTCTGTAGCTCAAAAGGGTAGCTATGATGAAACATTGTCAAAGGGCATTACAATTACGGTAATACTGTAGATTTGATTATGTGGATAACACTCACCATAAATCCCTATTTCTTAAGGATAGGCAAGTAATACAGTGCATAGTTGATGCTTGAGGTATTTTGAGAAATAAAATTTAATTTCTCCCAGTGTTCTTTATTGTTGGAGTCATTTCTTCAGAGTAGATTTAGATAAATTGGTATTCTAAATGGAAAAGCAAATTCATCATAATGACTTTCCCAAAGACTGAATTCTTAGATCCCTCAGCTTCATACATAGTATAACAACAGCAACAAAATCTGTTGCTATATACTAATCTTGAACAAAATGAGTGACAGTAACTAATGAGCCCTCTTAGTTGGGTTTGCTCTTTGCAAAAACCAAAACCTCATTTTAAAACATAGATGGGATGCTGTGTCTCTAACTTTTTTTCTCCCTTCCTTCCTTTCCTTTTCCTTTTTTTTTTTTTGTTGTGGTACTTCAGATAGCACCTACGGGCACTCAACCTCAGGGCTACACCCCAGGATTTATTTTATTTTTATTTGGAAACAGGGTCTTGCTAAGTTGCTGAGAGCCTCACTAAGTTGCTGAGACTGGCCACAAACCTGTCTCAGTCTCCCAAGTACTGGGACTAGAAGTATGTATCACCACACTCAGCTTTTTGTTCTTATTTCTTCCAAGTTTTTTTTTCCCTTTGTGACACTGAGGATTGAGCCCAGAGGCATTCTACCTCTGAGATATACTAAAATGCACTAGCATTTTTAAAAATATTATTTTGAAATAGGGTCTCCCTAAGTTATCGTGCACTAGCCTCAAACCTGCCATCTTCCTGTCTCAGCTTCCCAATTACTGGGATTACAGATGGGCACCACCATTTATTTCTTACACCTTCTGCCCTTACCTACTTCCACCTCCTCCAGCTCCTTTCTCCCTTTTGTAAATCATTTGTCATCATTTTCCATCCAAGTCTCATGATGCCTTGCCCAGTTCCTTCCTCAGATTTGTGACAGTGTGTGTCCCTTCCCATGCACATGAATCAGGAATGTCTGCCCATATCTTGAAAATTTATAGAAGGTTGGAAATTGCTAGCTGATATTTTTTTTTTTCAGCCTGGTCCACTCAAATCTTAACATTAATATTCTTAGTACCAATGCATTCTCTTCCTACCCAACTAATTATTTTCCTTTTTGAATTCAGCCCTTGGTAGGATCAGCTTATACTTCTGCTGTAATATGTTGTCTTCATTCTCCTCTCAGCTTCTCAGGTTCAGCGGAGGGCACGGCTGGGATCGCTTGTGTCCATCACCCCTTCTCAGTTCCTACTAGACAACCCAATTCTTCTTGCTGCTGTGGTTGGTCAACTTAATGATATTTATTGTGTGTATGTTGGGGGCCTGATCTGTGCTGGACGATGTAGCATATTTAAGAAGTACAGCCCAGTCTTTTTTCTGTAGACTCATAGCTTTACAATTTCAAATATTTTGTGTTTGTTTGAGTGGTGCTTACTTGTGAAATCCTTTATTAAAAATTCACTTAAAAGAGATCTGAAGCTGGAAGTGGTGGCACATGCCTGCAATCCCAGTACTTGAGAGGCTGAGACAGGAGGATCGTGGGTTCCAGGCAAGCCTTGGCAACTTACCAACAATTAAAAAGAGATGAGGGTCTATCTCAGAGGTAGAATGTCCCTGGATTCAATCCCCAGTAATACATGCACACACACACACCAAAAAAAAAAAAAAAAAAAAAAAAAAAAAAAAAAAAAAAAAAAAAAAAAAAAAAAAAAAAAAAAAAAAAAAAAAAAAAAAAAGACATCAAATAATAAAGCCCATGCTTCCCCTACTATAAAACTTTAAAAGTCAAAGGTCATGTAATCAGATCACTGGCCTTTTGCATTTCTCCCTTTCCTTACCAGGCAGCAGTACTGCCTGCTAATCCCACCTTCTTATGACGATTTTCTCCTGTAACCACCTTGACATGTTATTAGTTCTCTTTCTGACTTATTTGGTTATTCCTTTCATCTTTTTAATTTTTTTTTCCTCGACTTCCAAAGTGGATATTCATTTTGAAATTCCCATATTCATATCCTCTGTCTCTCCCTCAGCCCCTTCCACATGCTTCAGGATCACTACATCTCTTTTTAGAGCTTCAACCCCAACTTTCATTAGGAAAATTCTCAAATCTCTCCTTTCTTTCTATTGAGGTCTAGACTTACATTTTAAATTTTTCTTTCTGTCTCTCTCTCTCTCTCTCTCTCTCTCTCTCTCTCTCTCTCTCACACACACACACACACACACACACACACACACACACATATACACACATACTTTATTTCTTTTCCCTGTCTTTCTTCTCTTGAATCTCTTGATTCTCTGAAGGGAATCATTTGGCCACAATACTATTTAGAGAAAGAGACTGAAGTAAAGGGCTCCTTGTTATTTCAGTTTTCTCCCTAATAGACTTCTACAAATACTGACTCCCCTACTATATACATCAGGTAGCGTGATGGGGGATATGAAGATAAATAAATATATCTTCAAGAAGTTTATGGTCTACTCAATGAATATGTAAGGATAAAACACAGATTCCTTAAACACAAGATATATACATACACAATTTTCATCCCAAATAGTTGCAGTGACACAGAGATCATATTTTCATGAGAAAAAGTAATATAGAGCTCATGAAAGGCTAAATGGTACTAAATACTGATTTCAAAGCCATCATTTTTTTTGTAGCTTTAATATAACTTATTCTAGAAGAGAAATTAAGCTGTCAATTTCTTGCTGCTTTCATTTCACATTTGCCACATAATGGAGCAGAAAAAAAAAATCACTAAGCATCATAGCTTAAGAATTCAGTCTGAGTTTATTTAGAATAAACATAATTTTAAAGTCAGGCCACTTCACCCCAAATGTCCTTTTCAAGAATATCCATCTAAGAAGCCAGGCATGGTGGCGCACGCTTGTAATCCCAGCATTCGGGAAGCTGAGACCGGAAGATCCGGGTTCGTGGCCAGCCTCAGCTACTTAGTGAGGCACTCCGCAACTTATCGAGACCCTGTTTCAAAATAAAGAATAAAAAATAGGGCTGGGGGTGTAGCTTGGAGGTAGAATGCCCCTGAGTTCAATTCCCAGTACTGAAAAAAAAAAAAAAAAAGAATATTCATCTAAGACATAATATGACTGTCCTTCATTGAAAACATATACATGGAGGGAGAGAAAGCAAATCCTTCTACTCTAGCTGTGAATTTGAGTGAAATTATAAGTGAGGCAGGACTTGAAGGCAGCAAAGGCCCTGGGAGGCAAGGCCTCCCTCCTTCTAGGGGAGCTCTACTATCCTCTCTCTAGACCTCTCCTCTCCCTGCCCAGTTGCCAGGGGAAGAGCAAGGGGTTACTGTTGACTCACCATCAGCATCAGAACCCGGCAGAGAGCCACTGAAAATGTCCAACAGATGTCTCACAACTAAGTGAAAACACAAACTGATGACACGGAATACCATTCATTCTCTTTACCCATCAAGATCCAAGCCTTTGACTGTCTTCTATTCTCATTCCCCTGGCCTTATGAAGCATCACCTGGTGCCCATTACCTGTTAGCCTCAAGCCCCCCAGTCTGAGCCTCAGGCCTCCAGAGGAGTGCTTTCAGCTCTCTCCTTCATTCCTTCGTTCCAAGAGTCCTGCTCTGGGATGTCTCCTCCTAATGACACTCCACCCACCCTCATCACTTTAGACATTTCATGGTTTCTGACTCACTGCTACCTCCAGAAATGAGAGGGAACCCTGCCTCTCCTATTTAAAACCCAAGACTGATTACTCAAAGCATTAATTTCATCACAATTCCAATATGGGTTATGAGGCCTTTGCTTCCAGAATTTTCTGTATTTATTTTTCCATCCTATTTCCACAACAACCCTACTCAGGAAGGATGAGTGGGATTTTTTAAAAACTTGATACAGAAACTCAGGCTTAGAGGTAGTAGGAGCCCCGTTCAGTAACATAGAGGTAATAAAAATAGAAGTCTTCGAATTCCTAGTTTGGAATTTGGGTATTTTATTTCTTCTATATTACATACTTCCATTTCTGTCTCTTTTTTTCCCCCCTTAGGTACTGGGGATTGAGCCCAGGGGCATTCTACTTCCTGTTCTTCCCCTATTTTTTATTCTATGTTTTGAAACAGGGTCTCACTAAGTTGTGGAGGGCCTCATTAAGTAGCTGAGACTGACTGTGAACCCAGATTCTCCAGTCTCAAACTCCCAAGTACTAGGATTACAAGCATGGGCCACCATGCCCAGCTCCGTCTCTCTTTTTAACTAACAAATTTATATCTCCCAGTTGCCTCTTGCATGAAACCTAGGATCCAATGTATGTATAAGAGTATGTATAAGAGGCCAAATAACCTGAAACAGTGGTTCTCTGCCTTCAGTGTTATCAAGTTAACTAGTCATGTTTTAGCATCCAGATGCCTGGGGCCCATCTTTAGAGATTCTGATTGAAGAGATGGAATCAAACAACTGGGATATATGACAGGACATCTGGATATAGGCGATCCTTTAGAAATCTTAGCCCTACTGGTCTCATGTCAAAGTTTCAGGGTCAAAGACATTGAACTACATTAACACTGTAGTTGTTACTAGCTGTGTGACCATGAGTAAACATTGCAGTCTTTCACACTTCAACTTCCTTGTCTCTTTCACACGGGGGCACCAATACTTACCTTCTAGGGTTGACATGTGAGTATGAATTGAGAAAACTAGCGAGAAGTACCGAACACAGAGTCTGATTGCCAGGAGTATTTGATGAAGAAGGTGAAGATGATGACCATGGTGAAGCAGCATCCCATGACATTTCCCTCTTCCCTGACTCCTGCATGGATTTTATGTCACATGTCCACTTAAGTTCTCCAACAAACATGCAGGCAGACACCTGTGTGAAAGTCCCTGCATCTCAGAGCTCTCTCCTCTCCTTTTCCCCAGACCATTGTTTCCCTTCTTTCTAATGCAGGTGGAAAATGCTTTGTTCTGAAAAGAAAAATGCAGAACATGTGAATGTGCTCAAGGCTAGGGTGGGGTAAGGCAGGGGAGTTAGCATATAATATCTCCAAGGCATGGTGGTGAATGCCTGTAATACCAGTATTTGGGAGGCTGAGACAGAAGGATTGCCGGTTCGAGGCCAGCCTCAGTAATTTAGCAAGACTAGTAACCACTTAGCAAGACTTTGTTTCTAAATAGTAAAAAAAAAAGGAGGGGATGGTATTTGGGAAGCTGAGACAGGAGGATTGCAGGTTCCAGGCCAGCCTTAGTGATTTAGCAAGACTAGTGATAACTTAGCAAGACCCTGTTTCTAAATTTAAAAAAATGCGGGGGGAAGGGTGGGAGTATAGTTCAAAGGCACAGACAGAAGGCCTTTGGATTCAATCTTTAGTACCAGAAAATAAAAAATAAATAGATAAAAGATCTCCAAAGCAGACTCCCAAAGTCTTGGAGAATATTCTGCATGCAGGGACTCCAAGATGTGGACACTTTATGGCGCTCGAGGTTGGTAGATTAGAAATTCCCCTATGTAGGTCCTCCCCGATCCCTGCTGATGGAGGCTTCCATCCGGAGGAGGGACTTCAAGTTTAGATTCAATAATAAGCACTTCATCTCCATTCTGCTTGTTGTTCCGTATATACGATGCTGAACAAGTCACCAAATCTGGAACTTTGTGAGTTTTATTTATTTATTCTTTTGCTTTAAGTTGGAAATGATGATGATGATGTTACTTGCTTTGCCTACCTGACAGGTTGGTGGTAAAGGAAAATGGTCACAATGTGACGTTTGTAAATTGTTACCCTAAGCCTGAGCTACCTTATTGAGAGCCAGCGGGGCAAGTGTGTCTTCCTCATTCTCCAATTCTGCCGTTGACATTGTCATTCTCTCAGGATCTCTAGAGATGGCTTAGGATGCCAGAAGGTAAGTGTGACCCAGTGAAGCAAGGAGGAGGGAAGACGTGTGACAGGAATGAAGAAAAGGAAATCTGAGTCACGGTTTAAAAAAGAGAGAGAGAGAAGTGAGAAGACAATTCTAAATAAGGCAAAACACAAGCAGCCATGACTTCTTTTACTGAATACTGTGTTCTAGTTCCTTCTCGAGAGTCGTGGAGGATGCATATGCATTTTTCAGCTGGTTATTCTTACTAACACTCGGGGTTCACAGTTGTCAAAGCTGCACCTTGTTTGCACAAGACCTGGACTTCTCTGACTTGCCCACGCACACAGGCCAGGCCCCAGCAGATCTTGTCAAAATGCAGATCCGGATACTGTAGGACTCCCCGGGGCTCTCAGAGTCTGCATTTTTAATAGGCTCCCAGGTGACAGCGGTGATACCTGCCTGGGGAACATCACTTGAGTAGCGAGCCACCTAGTGTGGTTCAACAAATTAAAAGAGAGAACAAAGAGGGACCAGAAAGCCCCACTCATGGCATTTGTAGCTTGATAAAAGCTGTGAGACGCACTGGTAGTCACACTTCTTGTGAAAACTGCTCACACATATATTCTCATGTGCAAATATTTGCAATGTTTGATTGTTTATGAAAGAAAATTGGAGCACCTCCTAATTGTGACTGTGTTGGTTGAAGACCCTTAAGAGGACAGATCTTTGGCCTAGTGTACAGGGATCCTCTTTACCATGCCTTCTGTTAAAGTAAATCCTTGGAGAGGGTCTGAGGGATCCAGATATTTCCTTCTTAATTTGCCTTAAAGCTAATAAAAAGTGTTTAGGAGAGTTAACATCAAAGGGATATATTTATTAGGTGTTCTTAATGTTATTGTCTTGTTCTGGCTTTCCACATCTATGTTTCCACTCAACCATTTCCTGCTATACTGTAATGGAAGAAAAACAGATACATCCCTCTGTGTGACTTCCTTGAAGACACTGGATTGTGCGCAAAAAAAGCCAGGCCTTTTTTTGCCTCAGAGTCCAGATATTTAATCAATAAGAACACAATTTGGTAACACTCTCAGGTACCAAAAAGTCTTCATTATGGCTAAAACAAATGGAAACCATACAACACTTCAGAACACTGTTTTCTTTATTGATGCATTATAATTATACATCACAATGAGGTTCAGAGTGATATACACACACACACACAGACACTCAAACACACACACACACACACACACACACACACACACACACACACACACACCACTTGGTGTGTTTCTCTTTGGATCCCGTCCTGCTTCCTCCTCCTCCCTGTCCATGTTATTGAGATTGATGTTGATAATTTCATATATGTACATAGCATTATCTTAAGTGTTTCCTTCATCAAGAACAATGTTCTCATAATGTCTTTTCCTCTTTGCTGAGAGTTTGGCCTTTTCTAGCCTTAGCGGCGGGATCATGACTTCCGATAGCAGAACCTTCTTTGAGGTTTTAACATAGAGTGGTGTCCATTTATGAACAGAAGGTCCTTAGAGGTGCACTGAGCATCTGTCAATCAGCCAAGTAAATTGTCTATGGTAAGCCAGGGTTTGGACCCATAATTAAAACAACAAGGACAATAAAACCCCTGCAGTCATGGAGAATCAGATTAAATGGTCAATTTAGTTCTTCAAAAAATATATGCTACAAAAAAATGTCCTCTGTATGCAATGCATTGCCTTAGAAGAGCTTCAAATGAAGCCTGCAGCATTGATAGAAAAGAAATCGGGTAATTTTTTAGATTATTTTTCACAAGTGTACATGCTTAAATCTTTGCAACAATAAAATAAATTCTTCTCATCCTCTTTTTTGTTATAGTATTATTTCCATTTTTGAATAGTGTCTCTGGGAATATGTAGATTCTCAAATACAGTTCAATGCATGTCAAATGTATGAATAGGTTGACTAATTTTAACCATATGAAAGATAATGAAAGTTCTTATTTGCATTCTTATGTTTGTTATGAGGAAAATACATATATACCTGAAGGAAAACAATAATTTTTCCCACTCTAGAAAAATGTGTTTATGGTATAAGTTATGCAGATTTTACAAAAAAAAATTTACTCATAATCCTCAAAATGGATACACCATTAAAACTCTAACATACTTTTACAGTTTTTTTGGTATAACTTTTAAAAAAACAGTTGCATGCATAATTGTGTGTCCCTCATTTCTATCAACACTATAATTGATGCATGCATTGTTTGCAACAGCGATCCACGCATTAACATGTGCATTCATTGCCACCAAATGAACCAATTAAGATGGAAATTCAATTTACTTAGCTTGATATGGGTAAATGAGGATCGCAACAAAATGTTTGGTAATATGATGGATTCTCATTAAAAATCTCGAAGTAGAAAAATGCAAGGAAGTACATATCCTTATGTCGCAAACAAACAAATAAACCAGTCTTTGTCTCAGCAAAGGATGGGTTGTTTAGATGGGAACAAATAATAATGTTGAGGAATTAGTGTGTCAGTTAGAGGTCCAGCCGAGTAAACACTGTCTTCCATTCTTATGCTAGAGGACCCCTTCACATAGCCAAGGATAAGAGAATCCCCAGGGAAGACACAGCTGCCTGGTCCCTTCTGGGTCCCATCTAACTCCTCAGCGGGTCCCAGGAGCCTGGGAAACTTCTGAGCTGCCCTGGGGTTCGTGGGAGTGGGCCTCACACCCTGCAGGTGGGTAAACCACAGGGCCAAAAGAGCTTTTGATGCTTGTGGCTCCGGGGCCTGGCACCCTCCGGGGAGTTATTTATTTGCTCTGTTATTATTTGGAATGACTAGTGTACAATTGGCTCTAGTTGAAAGTGAGTCAGATCAAATTTGGGTTTGACAACCACATTCTTGATCACAGAGGAGGGGTGAAAGTCAAATGCCTTTATTGTCTATGCCAGTATTAGAATTCCCACCAGCTTCAGCCTGGAGCGTTTTTTAGCCTTTTTAAATAGTGGTTTTAGTGTGATGGCCAGGGAGCCAGCGTTTGCCTTCTGATATGTGATAGCTGGGGATTTGAAGATGTGCTTCAAGGCCGTCATACGCGCATTTGGTTTGGAGAAGTGGATCAAAAGCAGCTCAGCAGGAATTGGAGTGGGGTAGATGTGGATTTCTACCAATTTCTCTCTAAACACGTCCACATTTCCTAAAAGCAGCTCACTCTGTGGGTTCCTAACGAGACTCCCCCAGTAATGCTCTTTTGCAAGAGGTTAAATAAGAGCCATTAACTTCAAAGGCGGCAGAAGCACGAGGAAAAAAGAAATATGAGTGGACTTGAAATGAGGCCTTAGGGTAAAGGTCCAAGGTTGGGAGAGATGGAAGCTTGATACTTGGGAAGGGGAACTTTGGACCTCACAGAACATTCTCTGAGAGCTTGTTGAGGCTTTCTCTCCTACGGATGAACTACTGGGCAGATGCCATTGGGTCGTGTGGACACATCTGGCTGTGCTGATGTTCCTTGGGAAATTTCTCTGGGGTGGATTTGCTTTGTTCGCTTTCTAAATCTCTTGGGCTCCAGATGCCTCTGGCCATAACAATTTCTTGGAGTCAAGCTAACTCTGCAAAGCAGCCCCGTGCATCCCTGGCTGTCCTTTGAAGTCAAAGCATTATCCGTTGTTCCAGCAAAGCGTTCCTGTCTTAACCAGGGCCTGTACAGGTGAACTGTCTAGTCCCTGGTGCTGCCCACCAACCAGGCCAGTGTCTCCCCATCTGTGTCCTCCCCACCCTCGGTGGGGCATCACGGAGTGAGAGGATCCTGAGTGACCTCTTTCATGGGCTGGAATACATAGGGACCCTTCAGCCCAGGGTGCAGCTGTGCACTGGCCTGTCAGTATCCTGGGTTGGTTTTTGCTATGACTGCTGTTTATCTGCTGTATTGCATAATGCTAAGTACCTGTTTCAATTCAGACAAAGTTTAGTCTTGGGCATTTCTATTAAGCTTTGTTATTAGCATCCATCAGACCTAGAACAACAACACTTGGAAATAACTACAGGAAAAGGTGGAACTTCTCTTCTTAAGGTGATTTTAATGTTTCTTTAGCAAGGAAAATCAGTACAAGTATTAAAGTCCACTTTTCTCAAACAGGAATGGACTGACTTCGTTGCTATTCTAACTTGACATAGGATTTCTCGACTCTTGGAGGCATTTAACAGAATCAGGCTTTGCTCATTGAGAATGTTCCAATATTTGTATGATTTTTGCACCATAATGCTGCAGTGGAAATGGGGTGTCTTTTAGACCTGGAAAGAGACCAGGAAGAGAAGCAGAGACCAAGGAGGACAGCTGTAAGGAGCAAGGAATACAATCCTTTACTGAGTCTAAATGAAGAAACTATGGGACTGGCTCATCAGATAAATATGGCTTTTACTGGAATGAGGATGAGGGAGAACCCAGCAAGGAAAATCATGTGCAACTGAGAGGCATCCAAGATACATGCTAGAAAGAACAGCACATAGAAATATTAACCGGTGTTTACTACCACAACCCTGTGAATCTTCTATCTATCTCCCGTGGAACACCTTCTCACCGGTACGTTATGTTTTCCATTTGGAGTTTTCTATGTGAAGCAACTTCACTGGCCAAATCATCTTGGGTGATTAGTCTTATATTTAAAGGAAGCCACTATGTTAGTTATAAGTTCCTGTGACCGTGTATCTTTTCACTGAATCCTTTGTATTCTACTATTCTGCTATCAAATTGGGTCCAGTTCACTCACTCTATCACTGTGTGAACCAGAGAGTAGTGGGCGCTCAACCCATGTTTGTTGCTGCATAAAAAACTGGAATCACCTTTCACCAGCTCCTGCCTCGCCCTCTTCTCACCCATAGCTCCCCACCAGTGCTGACAAGGTCAACAGTTCACTCGCCAACAATCATGACACGGCGATCATTTTCTTTGGCATTTCCAGCTTTTTTATTTTTATTTTTTTCTTGCTCTATTCTTTTTACTTAGAAGCTATTTCCATTATCAATGCTCAGGGACACAGAGGCCAGCCTCCTGCTATCTATCTATCTATCTATCTATCTATCTATCTATCTATCTATCTATCATCTATCTATCTATCTATCCATCTATCTATCTCTCTATATCTATCTATCATCATCCATCTATATCTATCTATCAATCTATCTATCTATCAATCATCTATCTATCTGTCTGTCATTTATCTATCTTGTATCCTGCTTTCACTCTGGCCACCAACATGACATCCCTAGTCCACTTGCTATGCTCTTGGGACCTGTCACAACCAGTGAAAGTTCAGCGCCCCTTCCTGCATTGAGGTATTGTTCCAAGGAACTGCCAGGGTCAAGGAGGAGACTTTGCCCCTTACCACCAGCTACTTCTAGAAACTGAAGACCTGGCTTTCTTTTCTTAGTACTTTCCAGCCTTTTTCTTTTCTGAGCACCACTTACCAACATTAATAATAATAGACTGTATTTTTTGAGTGCTTCTTATCTGGTGGGTAGTGTAGTACTAAACCTTTGCATTCAGTGCTAGGTCAATCTTAACCACAAAGTGTAGGCCAATACGTCTTAGCCACAAAGCTTCTCATTACCATAGCCTTCTACCCCATCTCCCCACTTCGTGATAAAGACCTGGCGAGTATTTGAAGGTATTTTGATTTAATTTTCCTTCCTTACACTTAGCCCTTCCTGGGGAATATGCTCTCTCGCTAAGTCATTTATTTCTACTCCATTGCATTCTACACTGTTGTTAGACTACACCTCTGTGGTTGCAGAGTATTGCTTTTCATTTCATTCTCCATTGCTTTCCAGAGCCTCCATTTGCCTGGCATGGTAGTTCAACACGCACGTGCCCGGGAATGGGCTCAGCTGGGAGTGGAGTGCAGGCAGGAGGGTGTCTGTGAGCTGCTCCTTCCAATGCTCCAGCCTGCTATCACCTGACTGAATTGTTTGTTGGATTGCTGTGTTCCAGCCCTGGGGGAGGCCACAATGCTGCATTTGTTTGTGTTTGAGAGTCTCTGGCTTTGATTAGCAGCACCAAGTGCAGCTGAACATACAATAGGAACCAGAGGATGGGAAGGAAAAGTCCCGCTACAGTTTCCCATTGGAAAGCGTTCGCTGTCAAGCTTGGCCATCCGACAGCCGGACGCAGATGAGCAGGGGCTGGGAAAGGTTAGGGAATGGATTCTCCATGCCCTGCAGCCTGTTGCGTGTGATGAGGTCACTGTTTTGCACGAAACCTGGGGCCTGTGTCCCTCCCAATGTCTTTTACCATTCAAGCTGGAGACTGATATTGATGGGGTTTGATGAGGGGCAAAAGCTGGAGGGCTGGAAAGAACGTGGCAACCCCATGGTTACGAGAACCAGGGGGGAAACCGGGCCAACTCTGTACCTATGGCAAAGGGTTGGTCCTACAGAGAAAACAGAATTAGTCTGGCTACACAAAAGAGGTAAAAATAACTATAGCTATATTTCTATCAAGGAAACAGGGATGTAGCAAGTTGTTCTTTAAATTCATTTTAACTGAGACATAAAAACACAAAAATTGTTCAGTTATTGGGTCTCACCTGATGTTTTGATATGTAAGGTTTAAATCAGGTCAAGCATACCCATCTCCTCAAACATTTGTCCTTTCTTTATGGTAAAAGCATTCAAGCTTGTTTCCTTTGCTTTTTGAGAATATCCAGTACCTTATCATACCTATGGTCACTGGACTGTGCAGTAGTACTCCAAAAAGAGAGGTAGGAAGTTTCTATTTCATAGCATAGACTAAGACGATGATTTCTTGACTACACCAATGATAGGATTTCATTCTTCTCACTGAACTGAATCTTGAATCTACTATAAGTATCCCTATCATCTTGTGGCTCTGAGTAGCAAGGCATCAGCTTGAATTCTTACTGGATGCTGAGGGGAGATATTTTAATTCACTGATTATTTGTCCAAGACATGGCCCATGGGGCAAGACTCCATCTATTAGCCTAGCTTGCACGCACATTCGTTGCATCCTTGTAAGAGACAGAGAAGACTTACAGTTAGCAAATTAGCATATGATTAAGGGACAAAAGAGTGGTTCAATCAAGGTTTCCAGAGGAAGAAAACCTGGAGTGGAAAACAGGGCTACATAAAGGGGCCAGGCTTTTCAAAGACAGTCCTATATGGCAGAAAGAAAGGTCAGGGAAAACTTTACAGGTAATGTATGAGGAAGGGGATGCTGTCCAACCAGACACTGAGCCCCAGAGAACAGATGGGATCTGATTTGTGCAGAGCAGCCAGGGATTGAAGTTAGAGTTAAGAAAAATATTAGGGAATATAGCAAGCCCCTTCAAATGCACGCTAACCTGCTTGAATTTTGTTGTGTTAGATAGTAAGAAATAACTGAAGGTTCTTTACCATACAGAAGAAAAAAACTTGGCAAAAGGAGAGTAAGAGAAAGCTGATTTTTAGGGAAGTAATGGGTTAGGGATGGAGAGAAACAGTTAGGTTACAAGTAATTCTCTGTGTACCACCCTTCCCCCAAAGCCCTTGATCCTTTTAAGTTCTGGAAACCCTGTTCACGCTTCAGTGCTTGGCTTAAATACCATCTCCTCCATGCAAATTGTCTTTATTCCCCTAGTTAAATGATTACTTATTCCCTTTTCTGTTCCACAACTTTCTATTGTTTTTCTTTACAGATTTTAATGTATTCATTCAAAAATATATAATGGTTGCCACATGCCAGGCTCTATGTTATATATCAGGAATACAGAAATGAATCTGACAGAGTACTTGGGAGGCTGAGACAGTAGAATCACAGGACCTCAGCAAGTTAGTGAAACCCTCAACAACCTAGTGAGACCCTGTGTAAAAGCAAATAAATAAATAAATAAATAAATAAATAAATAAATAAATAAATAAGTAAATAAATAAAAAGGGCTAGGGGTTGGGAATTGGACACAGCTTTTTCAGGGAGCAGGTAGGTACATAAATAGCGAATCAGTGCAATGGGCTATATGTACTTACAAGCACATGGAAGAGACACCCACATCAGCAGAGGGTGGATGCTGGGAAGCTTCCAGGAGGAGGTATCTTCTGATTGGTTTTAAAGATTGAAGAATATAAAGGAGGAACTGTGAGTTCTAGGTAGAGGTAATGGTGTGACTCGCTGTTCCATTCTTTTTATGTAGCTATTACTTTAAATGATTATCTCTCCCTACTTCACTAAAAATCTTTTAGCCCAAATGCTTTATACAAAAGAAGGAAGGGAGAGAGAAAGGAAGGAAGGGAGGGAGGGAAGGAAGAAGGAGGGAAGGAAGACAAGAAGGAAGGAATGAATTGCTGATGCCTGGGTGTACTAGGTACTTAGGAGGGATCCTTTCTGGAGACACTCTGAAGGAAAATAAAAGCTCTCTGGATTCTAGCTTTCTTGTGGACACTGGGTGCTCAAAGGGTGAGTCAAAAATGTGATGTTGGGAATACTAGTTCCATGGATGGAAAAAGGGACATCTGCAGGAAGAGTTGACTTGGGGGAAGAGGTGAGTGTTCCAGGCCTGAAAGAACTGTGGGGAGAGAGGGTTATCTTTGGAACTCAGTATGAGCTGGACACAGACTTAGGCATCTCTGAATTTTGTGGGCATCCTAATCCTGGGAAGTCTTTTTTTGTATTAGGGATTGAATCCAGGGGCATTCTACTTCTGAGTTATCCCCAGCTCTCCCACCCTTTTTAATTTTGAAATAGATTCTCCCTAAGTTGCCAAGGATGTCTGTAAGTTACTGACACTGGCCTTTAACCTGCAATCTTCCTGTTTCAACCTCCCAGGTACTGGAGTTACAGGTGTATGCCACCATGCTTGGCTCTGGGAAACCTTTTGATGAGAAGTAGCCTTCGGCATATAGGCATATAGTGCTCAGTCCGTAGTGACCCAGCTCCTGCCTCAACTCTAAGTTTCCAGGCTCATTACTGTGGCTTCCTCCTCATGAGCTCTTTTAACATAATTTCTCTAGAATATGGTAAGCCCCTGTTAACTATCTTATTTTCTGCAGAATAATCTTTCTTAACTTTGCTCCTTATTTAGCAATTCCTTGGATGCATGGTCTTTCAAGAAAGCTCAATAATCAAGTCTGAACATTTCACATGTACATAGAATGGCTTGAGACCATATCTTCCAAAAGAGGCAGGCTAATTGGACTAGGAGAACCTTCTATAATGCAAGTAAACACACTGTAGATGATCACTGATACAGCTGCACTGAGCTGTGGGCTCTTCCCCTGGAATTGCTCCTTGCCTTGTTCTCCAGTGATTGACCTTCTGCTAGTCAAGTATAATAATTGCTTCTGCAGCTAGTGGAAAAACGTAGCGACTCATGGAACTCAACCCAAGCGCAATGCAAGCCAGAATGTTATTAATAAATATTGATTAAAATAAGGGAGCCAAACAAAACGCAGGGGCTGCCATCATGGGCAGAAACAGTCTGTTATGTTCTTGGTTGGAAGGACTCCTGTCCTGGGAGCATCCTTCCTGCTTTGGTTGTTGCTTTGCTGCCCGTGCCCTGCACCGCTTCCTCCCAGGCCCTGCAGGGATGTGAAGACACTCCCTTCCTTTTCTGTATTTATCTTTATCCCACTCCAGGGACCCTCCTTCGTGGTGAGGGCAGAGTTGAGGGTAAATAGATCATTTTTATTTTTCCTCCTTAAAAATTATTTTTTCAGCTTTGCTAAAAGAAAGCTCCGGAAGTCAAAATTGTCTCGTTTCCAATCCCCATTTTAATTGTGAGTCAGAAGGGGCAGGAAATGTCCTGGGGATAGAGATTAGACAAGATATTTTCTAGGAAAGCCACTTAGCTCAAGATATATTAAGTTTAATGTGGTTCCAGATGGGAGAGCTTAGTCAGCAATTCCTGGTCTAGGTAATTTAGGGCATAAGAGGGTAACTTTTTTTTTTTAAGTCTGCCTTCTTTGGTTCATTTGACCAATCAGGAAGCTCCTGCCAGATGAGTCTACTATACTATGTCTAAGACTCTTTTATCTGTAGATGACCCACTGGACACTTAAAAAAGAAATTCATACTCTGTTCAGGCTTTTCTCTAATGACTATCACAACTAACAGTCATATGATATTTTAGTATTTGCCAACTGCTTTCATATATCTTATTTTACCCTCAAAACAATTATATGAGATTAGTTTTAATATTACATCCCGCTCTAAAGAAGAGAAAAATGAGATGCTGAGCATAGCGGAGACTGAGCCAGGGTTTCTCCAAGAAGAGAGAGTGACAGCGGCCTCATCTGCCTCACAGACTCACAGGTAGAATTAGTATAGCCTGTGAATATATTTTGCTAAAAAAAAAAAATCAAAGAAACATTGGCTTAAAATATTGCTTACAAAATTCAAGAGCACTCTTTCTTAACAGTTGACCTGTACTAGAACCTCATGGGGTACATTCTCTATCTATGAAATCAGAATTTTTAGCAGAGGGTTTAGGAATATGAATCTTTAATGCCTCAGAATTACTTTCATGAAAAGTAAGGTTTGAGAATGTATTTTCAGTGTGTGTGTGTGTTATGTTTATCTATTGGAAAGAGGGCCTATTACAAAACTAGCAGTCTTCCAGAATTGCTTGGAATAGATGCTAACGTCTAGACCAGACTTCAGCACTGAATAACTTAGTTTTTCAGTGAAATCAGTTGACTTTTTTCAGGCTGCACATCACTTGTGAAGCAAGGGTCTAAGTAAAAGACCCCCAGGATCCCTTTAAGCTCTCTGATTCACGGTCCACAGTCTCGCCATGGGATCTCTGGTTCTTGCCTCTTTCCCCTCCGATTGTGCCTAAGCCAGTAAATTTGAAAGCTGGGTTCCCAGATCTGCAGTAGCAGTTTTACATAGGAACTCATTAGAAATGCACATTCTCAGCGCCCCAAATTCTGAGGTTGGAACCAGCAATCTGTGTTTTAAATAAGCCCTCCAGCTGATGCTCATATGTGAGAGTTTGAGAACTTCTGATTTAAACATTCTTGATCCTGCCTAGAAATGCAAGTATATAATTCTATGATTACATTTTGTTTTCCTAAACCTACACTCTGGCTATGACTAAAGAACTCCTGCTGTCTATGACTAATGAAAGGCATCAAGAACATTCATCTTTATATTTATTTATTTGTTTATTTATTTAGTACTAAGGGTTGAACTCAGGGACTTTTACCTTTGAGCTACACTCCCAGCCCTTTTTTATTTTTTGTCTTGAAACAGGGTCTCACTAGGTTGCTAAGCGTCTCACTAAGTTGCTGAGGCTTGTCTTGTCTTGAACCTGTGATCCTCCTGTCTCAGCCTCCCAAGTACTGGGATTGCAGGCAGATGCCACCATGCCTGACTTCATGTTTATTTTTAATATGTGTCTTCCAAGAATACAAACCCAATTTTCCAGGTTCCTAAAGTAGCTTCTTCCATACCTTAAGGGTATAGAAATTTGGCAGAGAAATAAAGTTTTCAATTACTGGCAATCTTCTGTTTGCATGGTTCCAAGACACATGCCTGTTAGTTACCACAGTTGAATTAACTAACACCAGGCTTCCAACAACATGGTTTACATTTGAGTATAGCAGCCATAAGTAATTGCATAAGGTCCACATTTCAACGCGAGCTACTCAGTCCACAAAGCACCACATGAATGACAGATGGCGCCTTACAGTCAGCGTCCAATCATGTCATTTCTTTCATCGTTTGTCTGTAACTGGCCACAGTGCATCTGTTATTCACTTTAGACACAGAGTGCAAGGCATGTGGTTCTGTTGCCTCCTTGTCTCCCAGAGATAAACCTGCAAGACATTTTTCATTCCATAAAAATAAGCTTTGCTTATAAGATATTATAATTTCATGGTAAATTAAGATTTTTGTGTGTATTTTTCTCATGACAAAGTTGAGATGTTCTACTTAATGCCAAGTAAGAATAACACTGAAAAACACCTACTAAAAATAAATACATTTAAAATGATTTGATTCTAAGATTAAAAGTAAAATTGAACCTGATGTCTGTGGATTTATAACATATTTTCAATCAACGGACATTCTCACTTATCTTTATCAATCTAGGGCATGTGTTAGAAAATGCTAATTATCAAGTGATTCTTCCTGGTGAGAATTTGAGGCCAGACAGCTGCAGGGTAGCCCTAAGAATGTTAATAGTTTCTTCTGCCTTAATATGTATGTATTTGAATGTCCTACCAATGCATGATGTCTAATAAGCCAATAATTATATTTTTACTCATTAACAATCTCCTCTTTAACGTAAAAAAAAAAATAATCCAAAGAGGAAATTGACCAACTAAAATGAAAGTACAGACAAGAAATGAATAGTCATTTAACACTGGAAGTGAAACTCAGATCAAACAGAAATGGAGTTAGAGAAGAAATAACTGAAGGGAAGGACACTGACACTCCTGTCATTCGAGAGGCTCTTCCTATGCGGCCAACACACTCTGCAAAGGCAAACTAGTCACCATAAATGTGACAAGTGGGCATGACACAAAGGATGAAGCTGTCCCAGAGGAGTTGATGCTGGCAACAAAACCACTAATGGCATTCTTGGATCAAATTACAACATTGGGAGAGTGAAGAATAAAATGTGGGAAGCTAATCCAAGCCTAGAAAGGTGTATGACAATTTGACAAGGCATAGAAAAGATGCCCGTTCTGTATTGTAATGTGTACTTCAAGAATAAGAGAGTAGCTGTTCCAGTCGGGCATGGTGGCACACGCCTATAATCCTAGTACTTAGGAGGCTGAGAAAGGAGGATCACAGGTTCAAGACCAGCTTCATCAACCTCCTCGTGAGACCTTGTTTCAAAAAAGATATAGAAAGGGCTGGGGGTAGAGTGCTCCTGGTTTTAATCCCTAGTAACACACACACACACACACACACACACACACACACACACACACACACACACACGCACACCCCAAACAAACAAAAAACAACTATTTCAAATACTTTTGAGACACAGTTTATAAAACATCCCCCAAACCACTCTATTTTAATTTCTCTATAGTTTTTATATGATAGTAAGAGAGTTTTTAATAACTGGACAAAAACACTAAAAGGTCACAGGTATCATAATTTTTCCCAGTGAATATGCAGGCTGCTTTCCATGGCTTCAGGTTACATAAGCATTTTTATGGTCCCATACTGCTGTGCAAAATGAGGATATATATATATCCTGAGAAATAGTTAGGTGAGAAAAGCTTTACATTTTTAAAAATAGAGTGCAGAGGTCACCAACTGAAAACATCCATTCATTTATCCACTCATCAAATATTTAAGGGACGCTTATATACTATTCTCAGCTTGGACAATACCAGGGTGGAAGACATAGCGGTACTGCCTTCATTCTCAATAAATGAAAAGCAAACATGGAGACACAATTGCAGGTAGTAGTAAGGGTTATGAAGAAGATAAAGGGGGCAATGAGACGATCAGGGGCTGTGCCCGTGAGAGAGAAAGAGGAGAATGGAGGCAAAGGGTGTTGGGGAAGGCCCCTGAATTTCAACCAAATGTATTTCTGTTCATGGACTGGAGTTTAAAAAAAATGATAAATCTTATACCATTCAATTCCAATGACCAAGTCCAAACTTCTTATTTTGCACTTGTATTACAATATACTTATGAAAATTAAATACTTATGAATAGCGAACATATTGTTTTAATTATTCTTGTCATCTGTGGCCTATTTTAGGTAAAAGAAATGAAAAACAATTAATAACTAATTCATAAAGAGAACTTTAATTCAAGACTCCCCCCATAATTGGAGCATTAAACGAAATCTATCTATCTATCTATCTATCTATCTATCTATCTATCTATCTATTTCTAGATAGATATAGAGAGAGTCTGTGGTCATAGCTCAACTGATATATGCATTTTAAATAGTGTTGAGAAAAGAAGAAATCGTGTGCTATTGTTAATTAGAAAAGACACTCAAGCTTTAGTCAATATCAAGCAAAAATAGCATTGTTATAGAGAAATTACAAAGCTGTATATAGTACATAAAACATTTCTTTTTTTTTTTTTGTGGTACTCAGAATTGAACCCGAGGCATTCTACCTCCAAGCTACACCCCCAGACCGATTTTATTTCTTATTTGGAAACAGGTTCTCACTAGGTTACTGAAAGCCTCACTAAATTGCTGAGGCTGGCTGTGAACTTGTGATCTTCCAGTCTCAGCCTCCCAAGTACTAGGATTACAAGTGTGTGCCACCATGCCTGGCTTATATTGAACATTTCTAAGCACCAACCATCTAAGAACTTGGCATCAGTGATAAACACTGTTAATGACAGCAGACATATCAGCACTAACTAGTTTTGTTCCTTGTGGTATGAAGGTGGGGATGAAGACATACCTGTGGGTATATAGACACTGAGTTACCATTTTAAACTATGAAATGTGACGTGTAAGAGAAATCTAGGTGAAGAAACTATTAGATTAAATACTATTTTAAAGCCAAAGAGAAGTCCAAGCCATGTTTGGTCTGAAGGATTTTATTCTTGCAAAGCAAATAACTGTCTGATTCTTAGCATAGCTGTGAGCAGGTATAAAGCCCAGTCTTGAGTAAGTTTGCTAAACTATATTAAGCTCAGAGTTTGGGGGAGAGAGTTTCTCTGCTAGTTTAACTGTGCATGCAGTATATAATTCAGTACTGCCCGGAGCATGAAAACAAGGTTGGCGACAGCAAGGAGTCCTAACAGCTGCTGTTGGGTTGTTTCCTTCACTGCCCATTAGCCCAGATGCTCTGAATGGGACACCTGTGGACACAAAATACATTGTCGAATACTCATTACAGAGCCAGGGTGCATACAGTCGGCCTCAAAGCTCACTTTGAGTCTGTGGAAAATAAAGTCAGAAGTTGTAACACAGAATGCTCTCCCAATCCCAGCCAGCTCTGCAAGGAGAGTAACAGCCACATCAGGATATGTGGCGGTGAATAACAAGGTATCCTAGGGGGCAGGCTGACATGAACTGCAGGACCAGAGAAGGTAGAGTGGAAGGCAGCTGCTGTTAGGATGGAAATACAATTGACAAGTGAATGTCAGAAAATCAAGAGAAAGCGTATAATGCAAACTTGAAGGGGTGGGGAGGAGTCGCACCTGTGGTGTTATATAAAAGTTTATTTATTTTTCTCTCTTCAGTGTCCAGAGCCACATTATTTTCCATACTACTCCCAAGTCCTGCCTATGCTATCTGAATACCTTCAAGGTCTTTTCCCCCTCTTTGTTTCTCTCAGCAATTGCTTTAAGCTTGGCATGTTGCTGAAAGCGTTGCTAATCTCAGTAGAAATACAATTCACTGCATGTTATTCGTGCAAGGACAGGTATGAAACTCTAAGAGAAAAAACAGCAGTGCTAAATTCCCTAGAAGTGTGAAATGATCTAGTTATTGTTTGCAACGAGGCAGATTGGATGGTTAGAAAATATAGTCTTTGTTTTATAATTTGGCACCGAAATGTCCTGCCGTACAGAAACATTTTATAACCCCTCTTGTGGCTCTTATTTTTTATATCAGGTAAGTAAGGAATGGGAGTGAATATGGGGGGAATGGAGTGCATGTGAGTGTGTGAGTGAATTACAGTGAAAGAGGAGCAGAAAAAGAAGGGGAAAAAAAGGCAGTTTTATTCCCTCCTGGTAAAATAATAATAACCTTGTAGCTGTTCAGTACTTCTTTAAATATGAATGCATGCATTTATGTCTTTCAAAGTAGCAGGCACACATTTAACACATACAAATTGTAAAGAGAATTTTCTTTCCAGGTAAAAGAATTTTTTTTTTTTTTTTTTGCCTTTTCAAGTGTTGTGGGTACACATGCATTTGGGGTGTGTCCGGAGTGGGGTGTACCAGGAGGGCAGACTGGAAAAGTGACCTAGGCCTCTTAACATTCCCTTTGACCCCTGCCTGTCACAGTGTCAGCTACTTAAATGCAGAAAGCCATAAGGGCCAAGAGTCCTCGAAGAGCCCTGGGGAGCTGGAGGCCGGCATCATGCCTGGCCCACGGCTGCAAAGGAGCAGCGGTCATGCTCCCAGCCCAGGAGTCCCCAGGTCTCGGCAGTTTGTCCTTATCTCACTTGAAGTATTACTGTTTGAATACCCTTCGTGGACACCATGAGGCAGTTTGAGATTCAGTCAGATTCTGATAAAATGGAAAGCAAAACCCCATAGGGGAGAGAAATCCTAGGTTTTCCATTTCAATGACTACAGAGGAAACTGAACAGCCACACACACACACACACAAAAAAAAAAAAAAAAAAAAAAAAAAAAAAAAAAAAAAAAAAAAAAAAAAAAAAAAAAAAAAAAAAAAAAAGAGAGAGAAAGAAAAGAAAAAAACAAAAAACTGTGAGCTGAAAGTGGGGGACTTCATTGTAGTCTTGGAAAAATAGCAGAAAGATGTTTGCTTTCAGACCCTCAGAGCACCTTGATTCAATGTCCAGTTTTAGCAAATACTCTGCAGAGAGCACTCAGGTGTTGGGTATTACAGCCAAGCCTTCTTTTAAGCTTCCGGAGACTAGGCAGAGCGGGACAGAGGCTAACCTTCGTAATACTTCACATTTTTGAATCAGAACCTCTAATAAACGTGGTATGTAGATGGCAGGAACTTTAAAAGGTGTGAAAACTAAGGGAGCTCGCTTTACAGGTGAGGAAATTGAGACCATGGGATGTTAAGGACACCACACACGCACACGCACAGTCTTTCAAATATAAATACTTAGAAGCGTTTATGTTCCTCCAGACTTAAGTGGTCAGCAGTTAATGCACAATCAGTAGAAAGAGAGAACTTAGAGAAATAAATAGTAGTTAGATGAATCTGAATGATTCTCTCCATGGTAATATAAAAGGGAACAGATGTGTGACACCAACCACTAAAATGACCAAAAGCAAACAAGGGAACTTGTGTATGTGTGTGTGTGTGTGTGTGTGTGTGTGTGTGTGTGTGTGTAATTCTATTTATCGAGTGTTGTTTTTACTGCTTCCATGTAACTTATCTCACTTGAAGCATTACTGTTCCATTTACAAAGAAGGGAATAAGCTAGGTATGGTGGCACAAGCCTGTAATCCCAGTACTTCCTGCTGAGACAGGAAGATGACAAGCTCAAGGATGACCTTAGCAATATAGCAAGACTCTCAGCAACCTAGAGATGCCCTGTTTCAAAATAAAAAATAAAATGGGTTGGGGGTGTATCTCAGGGGTAGAATGGCCCTGGGTTCAAGCCTCAGTGTCACAAAAAATAAAAATAAAAATAAAAATGAAGAAAAAAGGAGAAAAAAGAATTTACACACTTTAAGCAGATTTTGCAAAGCCATTAGCCAGTTAATTAGCAAAGGCTAGAAAAGGCTAGACTTGAACTTATATTATCTGACTCCTAAATCCCTGCTATTTATTACCTTGCAACAAATGCAAGGGATACCTGAGAGGAGGGGGAGGAGGTCCACACCATTAAGAAAAAGCCTGTGGCCCATTGGACCTTCACTCATTAACTCCTGGCACCCCTATTTACAGGTCTGTTCTCTGAAAGGCCTGCGAATCCAAAGTTATATGAAACCCCAAGAATGCCATTTACCTTAAAATTATATATGATTATGATGAGCTCAAAGCATCTAAAACATTAATATTTAATATGGGGCCACAGATGATAAAATACCATATGAAAGAATCTCTGATTCTACCCGGCTCTCCTGTTCTTTGACATCTCTGGAATTGCTGACTTGCTCTCAGGGTCAACATCTCCCATGACCTGGTGCTGACCTATTTGGCCTATTTCAAAGCGACCTCTCCAGTGGCCTTTCTGCCACTGCAAGACTTCTTGTGAAGAAAGATCTGAGTTCATCTTATCAAAGGAATCTTTCCATGCTGCAGGCACCTGGCACTCCTTGAGCTCCAGGTCAATTATACCCTGACCCTGTTCACATGTCCTGTGTTGATGGGTGTCTCAGCCAGCAGATGTGTCTTCTTCCCGTAAGACAATAATTTATTTGAAGAAATGATACCTTTTTCTAATATAGCAGAATATCCTTCAAGACAACATTATTTACATATTGAATGTCCTACACATTATTATTGTTGTTGTTGTTATTATTATTATTTGTGTGTATGTTTGTGTGGTGTACTGAGGATTGAATCCAGGGGCATTCTACCTCTGAGCAATACTCCCAGCCTTTTTTGTTTTTTGATTTGGAACAGGGTCTCCCTAGGTTGTTGAAAATCTTGCTAAGTTTCTGAAATGGCCTCAAAACTTCAAGCCTCCTGTCTCAGCCTCCCAAGTACTGGGATTACAGGCATGCACCACCACACTTGTAATCACATAATTATTTTTACTGTACTTAAATAAGGTATTCTTTCAAGAAGACCCTATGAAATCCAGAGACAGAAAGACAATGAATGCCTGGCTACCTGTCAAAGCATTTACTGATGTGGGACTGCAATATTTTGAGGTTTCTGAGATGAAGAAGAAGAAATGAATTAAGTTCCAAAGTTGACAGCATTTCCCAAAGATGGGACTCCCAGGTATGTGCTCTGGAGATTTGAGGCAGGGACTGCTACAAGGAGACACATCTGGGATTCCATCCATACTCTGCCCCCATATTCACACCCACTGATGAGCTAGAGAGTTTAAAGAACAAATTATAGCTCTGGAGGCGGTTGGACATAAATTAAAAATTAGTGCTTAGACATGAATATGAAATTCTTGATATTCACATTTAACTCTCATAAGTGAAATGGGAAGGCACCTTAAAACCGTGTTCTCATTTGTGCACTGAGAAGAACAGAATGACGAATGTCTGGATGGAGACAAGAGGAGGAGGAGGGGAAGCAGAGTCAGGATCAACATCCCAGCTCCCCCACCCCTCCCAGGCCTCCGCTCATCAAAGCTCATCAAGCTGACAGCCCCAGCAATGGACGCACAGGCAGCCTTAGGAGTACGGAGGTGACGGACGGGGTGTCTGTTTAAGATTGCTGGGCATGTGCAGGAATGGGGGGGGGGGGGATAAAGAGAGAGAGAGAGCGAGAGAGAGAGAGAGAGAGAGAGAGAGAGGGGGAACACCAACCTGAGAGGAACCCCGTGTCCAAAAGAGAGGCCGGCCTTGGAAACAGACAAAGCAGCTAATTGTGAGCAGTTCCACTAAGGGGCCTGGGAAACTGGAGCACAGAAGGGTGGCTGTGACCCATTTGGCACCGGCGGGGCTGGCCTTGCATATTTCAACACCCTCTATGGTCAAACACCTGGGTTCTCTCATGAGTGCGGCCCTGTTCTTAGAGATTTATGATGTTCACCAGATCTGGCAGCTGGCTAATTTGCAGGAAAGGTAATGCTTAGGGAGCCCCTTCTGCAACTCGATGCTCCCCAGGAGGGCTGTGATCCCCTCCATAGTTCCTGTTGAAATGCCTGGGCATTCTCTCTTGCAAAGAAAGTGCTCACTGCTCACATTGGGAGCTGCATGAGCCTCTGGTAACTTACCCAAGCCATTTCTAAAGCAGCCGTTCAAAAGATGGAGGCTCCTGTTATTAATGAAAGGTGTCTGTAAAATTACCTTCTATTGTGTCATTTGACACATGTAATCTCGGGAAATGCGTCCCCTTGAATTTCTCAGAAATACTTGATTGTCTTATGAGATTCATATTCCCTTAGTAGAGGACGGGCTCAAGATTGAAATTGCAGGGTAGGAATTGAAGCACCTTTCTCTACAGAAGTAAGGGGGAGACTGAGTTGAGCTGAGGTAGTTTTGAGTCCAGAGCCCTGAGAATGTTCCTTGCAGGAATTTACCTAGGTGATGGCATTGCTAGGGGTACTTTACACATGGAGTCTTAGAATCACCTACCTTTGGAACAAGAAGGGCTGTCAGAGATTAATTTAGAGGCTTATTGACTCCATTTTTAACATTTTTATTGGTGCAATGTAATTAGACATCATAATAAGAGTCAAAGTCATACAAACATATATGGACACAGCACTTGCTCAGTTTCCCGCCAGATGTGAAGAAGTACCTTCGAGGAAAGGCAAGGGGTGGGTCCTCCCACTTTGGTACAAACTATAACCAGAGCAGCTTTTTTTTTTTTTTAATCTGTTTTATGTATTAGAATTTTATACACTATTTTATTTGATAGAAGGTTGCTGCTACTTAAATACAAGTAAGGTTACCAGTCTATTATATTATTTCCAATATATAAGTGCAGAATCGGAAGCAGAGATAACATCACAGAACTGTATGACTGGGTCTCTACAGCACATGATGGCACCTCCCATAAATGATACACTTCAGGTACATGTGTGTGCCAAGTTCCACATGCCTGTCTCTCAGCCGTAGCCCCACCCTGCTACTCTCTACCCTGTGGTGCTGGCGCTGGGACACGGGAGACCACATTTCTGTTTTCTCAGTTGACACTGGTAACGGGAACTAGAGAAAAACTCAAAAGAAGTCAGAGGTTTAGGACCCTGGGTTTTGTCCAAACCCAGCTAGATCTGCCCTTTCCAAATGTCAAGATCGATTTCACCAACAACGTCCTAACCCACACGTGACAGAATTGGGGAAATAGTGTCAGCAACATAGGTTGGAATTCTGCCACACCCTCGATTATACGTTGTGCTTGAATTGCAGCAGTCTCAGCTCAGAGGTTAAAAGAAACAGAAATGAGATTCCTTTAGGGCTTCCAGTTAAGTTCTTTTCTGGGACATGTGAAAACCTGTCACTTCTTTCTGCAATTGCCTGAAGGTGCTCAGAATGACCCACCACGCCACAGTCCTCACAGTCATAATGACCTCTGCCATGGTCAAGGACGGCTGCCATCTGGGCCCTTGAGGCTCTTGCTTCAGTAGGCACTTTATCAGGATTAACCACAGGTGTGCACTTGTTTGGCAGGGCTGCCCTTCAGTGGCATAATTACTTGCATCCTTTTTCCTTTGGCAGGGCGCTCATCCCTGTGTTCAAGTCCAAGGATACAACCACTGCAGCCCCCTATCTGCCAGTTCTGGGGGTCTGATTCCTGACCCTATGCCTACTACACATTTCTCCATCAGTCAGGAACAGCCACGATAATAAACTTTACCAATCGTTTCAACAGAAAGGATAAACATCAGTTATAGTTAACAATGTATGAAGTTATTCACCGGGCAACTGAAATAAAACACTGGACAAATCATGAAGCAACATGAAGTAGCATATAGAAGAATGAGCTTAGACCCGAGAGAGAGAGATAATAACTTAAAAGGAGGCATAATGTGTACTGCCATTCTGGACATATAATTTCCCTTGAATTCTAAGACTATCCGATCTCCTGAGACACAGTCTATTCTTAGAGCTCTTTTCTTCACAATGCATGCATTGAATTGTGCTATAAATATTGGTGTGCTTGTCTGCCTTCCATTAACTGTGGGCATCTCATTGGCGTTCCTGTTCACCTCTGCCAGGTGCCCCAATCCGTGAAGAAGGTAGTGTCCTACACATAGAAAAGAATAATGAGCTGTGATAGTGCTGAATCTGCTCTGGCTAATGCAGTACTTAATGTCTATCCTCTTTTGGAAAGCCTGTCTTGGGATTGTCATTTACGGCATTATGTGGTCTTCTGAAAATGTTGGCTGTGCTCCATAGCTCAAAGCTGAGCTTCAATGCCTCGAAAATAGATACTTTCTTCTGCTCTTCAAATAGGATTTCCCACTTCTGCACTTCACCCAAAGAGCCAAGTAATAGTTTGCTGCGTAATAGTTAAAAACAAAATAAATTAACAAATAAAGTAAGGAATACCTTTTTTTCTGCATTTCAATGTGATTTCCCAGCTTCTGCTAATAATCCAGCAGCTGATTGATGAGGCTGAATAAATAAACCCACGTCTGGGCCAGTTCCTGGTGACCTTCAGTACTGAGATCTTCAATTCCAAGAGGGGACAGGTTCTTATTGGCTTCCTAAGTGGATTAAATTAAGCTTTTTAAATCCAACAGATAGGATATCTGTAGTCCATTAAATTTCATAATCTTGTTGGAGATAGAAAGGACCTTGCCTCATTAATTTTCAAGATTGTTACCCATGTGTGAATTGAAATAAAAAAAGTTGCAGTGAGAATTTATTTCATCCTTTGTCAGTTACAAAAGATTTGGCTGAGAGCAGAATTTGATAATAAGGGAAAGCGTGAGTATGGGTCAATTTTTTTAAAAATTGCAAACAGCAAAATCCCCTCTGGCTAGTTGAGGCCTTCAGAGATTGATTAAGGGATAGAAATAGTTCCTGCAATTATTGGGAAAGCTGAAGAAATAGATTCGAGGCTGAACATCTGGGCTGGCTCCTAAGAACCCTGTACAGAGCTGGGTGGCTGTGGTAGCTGCTGCCTCTGCCATGATCAGAAAGTTTAAATTCAGGAAGCTACTACCATAGCTCTGCTGGCTCTAGGGCCATGCCATTCTATCATGCACAGGAAGAAAGAAAGGGATGCCTGGCTAAGCCGCAGGCTCAGAGACAGAGATGTCATCGCAGACCAAGCTATCGCAGATCAGACACCACAAACTCTGCCCAAGTCCTTCGTGACTCAGTTCTCCAGGGCGCTGATGAGTACCTCTGATTGGCAACTCCATAAGTCATTGTAAGATAGGCTGGGAAATAGAATTCTCATTGCTATTTATGCTTGCTTTGCTTTGCTTTCTGCACTTTGCTTCAGCTTCTCTGCTTACTGGAAGAATGAGCGGCTGAGCACGCCCATGCACCGCACAGGCTGGCAGAGGGGGAAGTCAGATGGTTTTCAGAGAAGACACAAAGAGAAGGTTCCAATTGGAGACACGGGGGGAAGTGAGGTCACTGAGGAGGGTTGGGTCTCCCCCAGAGAGTGAAGGAGTGGGGAGCCAGAAGGGACAATCAGAGAGAGTTGCTAAAATATGGTTGGGAAGCACGTAGAAGTATTTTTTAATAATATTACATCAGAAATAACAGTTGATACAGTATGCAAAATACCAAGTAGCACAGTATAAAATTATTTTCCAGTTTTTATTATGTTGAATCTTTTTATTCTTTTCATTGTATTATCACAACGATCTGGTGTAGTAAGTAAAAGGTGGTGAGTCAGTTTGAATTAGTTTGACTATTAACCTATTCTCCTTTACTCGTCAGTTTATATATTTCAAACATTGGATTTGTTTTAATATCCACTGCTTTCCCCTCACCCCCCAATTTATATAGTATACATTTATAGCATGTATTTATGTATTTATTTATTTATTTATTTATTTATTTATTTATTTATTTATTTTTAGTACTGGGAATTGAACCCAGAGGCTTTCTAACTCTGAGCTATGCCCCCCAGTCTTATTTTATTTTTTATTTTTATTTTTAAACAGGGTCTCACTAAGTTGCAGAGGGCCTAAGTTGTTGAGGCTGGACTTGAACTTATGATCCTCCTGTCTCAGCCTCCCAAGTACTGGGATTACAAGCGTGAACCACCACACCCAACTGTAACATCCAGTTATTTTAAACTAGAGTATAATTATTTAAAATTTGAGATTCATTTTCTTTTAATTTAGAAAGGTGAGACTTTCTAGCTTTCTTCTTAACTTCTTGTCTTCCTTTGGACTGGATACTGAAAATCTTTCTAGTGGTTTGTAGCTTCTATTCTTCCTTAAATATGCAGGAGGGGTATAAGAGTGGCAAAAATTAAATAGCAACAATTTTCCAAAAGATGTTAAACAGGACTTGAAGGCTGAGATAAAGAGTGTGGCTCAGAAACTGTGAAGATTGCAATTGTGCATTAGGTAAAGGAAGTGCAAGGGCAAAATAAGCCACCTGGCCAGAAGGTCAAGCCAGGCCGGCTTGTCTTTGAACATCTCTTCTTCTCGTCTTAGTAGGCTTCCCAATGCTCCCTGCCTTGTCCCTTTACCCTGCCATCTGTCACAGGGAGAAAGACAAAGGAAGCATCTTTGAGCATAACTCTGAGAAATGTGCACTGTAGAAACTCCTCAAACAGAAGTAGATGGATTCATCAGGCTGCCTCAAGGCTGCACATCCCAATTTATGTACATTTTCACTCTCCAGTGAGTAACTATGAATGTATCATTTTAAAATTGGCTTTGCTACAGACCACCAAAAATAATTAATATTCTGTCCTTTAAATGGGAAGATATCACAATTCTCCCTTGCTGGCAATGTCAAATAGGTTTTATTTAATAGATGCCTTAAAGCTTATGAATTGACATCTGTATCTTAAAACTAGGTCTATCTACCTTTTTACAACTGAGGCCATTGATGAAATAAACCAGTTTCTTCAGCGCTCCAGGTTACAGAGAAATTGTATCCAATCTTCACTGTGAGTTGTACTCTAGGATCCTTTCAGCTGTTTTCGATTCTACCTTTCTTGTTTTCTCTTTTGGTCCCAGCTTCACATGGGTTTTTCAACTGATAGGATGTCAATTTCTTAGATTTAGAGATAAGGTCATTTTCATTTGAAACTATCAAGTCTCAAAATATCAATTTCAGATGCTTCGCAGTGAGCCAGTACATTCAGGATTATCCCAAGTGGATCCAAATCTTCCTATTCCTCTTCAGTCTTTATATTCCCTGGAATAGTATTTATGTTTCAGGGAACTTCACTGAGAGCCAGTGGGCTGGAGAGGGATGGAGAGATGCAGATAGTGTGTGTCAGAAGCATCTTGTCCTTGGTCATCTTCCTGCCACAAAGGTTTGAATCTTTACCATGTCTTAGGATATAGACTGTGATCATGATCAGGTCTCTCCAATGTGGTCCCTATCATGAGATCTGTAACAACAACAACAACAAATCACCTTTTTGTGATGTGAATCCCAGTGCTTCCAACAGCCTGGTATCATGAAAAAGAAGTGCTGTGGATGGTCAATTCCTCTAGTTTTTAATAGCTGATTTGATATACTGATCACCACTGCATGCAAGCATATATGTTTGTTTTTCTGTGTCAGTAATGTGAAGTAGCAAGATAGATTCTTTAATGCTTTTTTTTTTTCCTACTGGTAAATATCCAGTTTCTCTTTCATCTTTCTTTCTTCCTGCAATCAGCTAGACAAAACAGAGAGAGAGAGAGAGAGAGAGAGAGAGAGAGAGAGAGAGAGAGAGAGAGAGAGAGAGAGAGAGAAATAAAATACAGGAAAAGAGAATGAAATTCATGACTTTTGAATAGCAATAAGTTTGGAGCTTCCGAAGTCATGGGGGACTCAAGGCATAAAATTCATCGTAATAAACAATGAATTGGCTCAGAGAGAGGTAGCTTTTCCTCCTCCTTGGACTAGATAAAAAATTTATAGGCTGTAAGAAAAGCAACTCAGAGGGGGAAACAATTGCAAACACATCACTGGGTCTCTCACTAGGGACTCTGTACCCCTTCCGTTGAATAAAAGGCAATAGAAAATGTAATCCTAGAATCTTCAGAGAGTCTATAAACAGAGGAAGCTCTTTCTCATTTCCAAAGGACACAGCAAATCTTGTCCTGTCCTTTCACCTCAGCTCATGGCAATTTGCATGGAACAGGGCAGGAGGAGTTGCTGTGCAGGGATGAGGCAGAGGGCTCAAGGATGTGTTCTGCCCCTGGCTCTACCCTTCACCAGACATTGGGAAAATTACCCTACATCCCTTTTATTGGGTGTGTCGTTGATACAGATGGCATATGTTATTGCATGACATGAACTCCAGTTTCAGGGTTTATAAGTCCTATAGCACACAGAAAACACCAAACTCACATTAAAACTACTTAGTCTGAGTCCTTTTTTAACTTTATTTATTTATTTATTTTGTGGCACTGGGGATTGAACACAGGGGCATTCTACCTCTGAGCTATATCCCAAGCTCTATATTATTTTTGACTTGAAAATGGTCTCGATAAGTTACCATGTATTGGCCTTGAACCTGCAATCTACCTGTCTCAGCCTCCTGAGTACTGGAATTACAGGTGTGCATCACATGCCTGGCAAGTCTGAAATTTTTTATTACCCAAGTTAAATCTCATGGAACTTCACAAAGTTGCATGCCATCCCTGCACAGGGGCCATACTAATCTTCTCTGTATCGTTCCAATTTTAGTATATGTGCTGTCAAAGTGAGCCCAAGTTTGAATTCTTAAGGAAGAACAAAGAAAAAATGAATTTTTGGAAAGAAAAATCAGTATTAATAAGTAGACTCTCCATCCAGTTAGAGACATTCTTAATGTATGTGTACACACACACACACACACACACACACACACACACACACACCACTTTCTTTCCATTCAAACATTTTTGCAATTATTTATTCTAACAAAGTATTGAATGTCCTCTGGGTACCAGTTTTGGAAATCCAGTGAATGGTACCTTTACTGGTACAATAGAAACAGTTACATTCCCTGCCCTGCCCTGCCCTGCCCTAGAAAGCAATTTACACTGTCAGGAATGACAGAGCGCTCAGATGCGGTGCCTCAGTGGACCCAGGGGGAGGCCATGTCCATGAGAAGGGACAAGAACAGGAATGAACTTACATGGAGGCTGAGAATCTCCGTATGGAAGATAAAATGTCAGCTTGCATGAAAGCCCAGACTTAAAGTGGCTGGGATGTATGGTGTTGGTACCTGGATTGACTTTCAGGTCTTTAAATGAGTGTGTATGGAAAACTAGAATCGTACATCAGGGGATGCTAATTGCTTGGCCGTGTCCAACCCACTATTTTCAGATGAGGAATCTGAGTCTCCAGAAAATAAAGCAACTCTCTAAGATCATGTGCCAGCAAGAGGCACAGCCAAAACCAAAGGTGGACATTCCTCTTTCTTTCTTTTCTTTTCGTGTGTGTTTGTGTGTGTTTTACTGGAAATTGAATTCAGGAGCCTCTTACCTCTGAACTATTCCCCCAGCCCTATTTTATGTTTTATTTAGAAACAGGGTCTTGCTAAGTTGTGGAGATCCTCACTAAGTTGCTGAGGCTGGCTGTGAACCTGTGATCCTCCTGTCTCAGCCTCCCAAGTACTGGAATTATAACCATGTATCACCAAGCCCAGCATCCTTGTTTCTTAATCTTATGAGTTTTCTCCATCATGTTTAGCCCTGAATGCCTCCAAAGGACTAACTGTCATGCCATTCCATATGAATATAATCTTCTAAAATGCTAAGCCGAATTTCATTTTGAGAATGTATTTAGATATCTAGCTCAGGAGTTACCATATTTAATGGTGTAAAGATAAGTAGATACTAACAAGGAGGTGAATAAATTGTGACTGCATTTTCAAATCTGCTGGAAGATGAAAACTCAGCTATTTTTGTTATCCTTGGTCCAGATTTTTCTGCCTCTATTAAAAAAAAAATGGTGAGTTAAGCTGTATTGGCTTTGGCATTTTTTCAAAGGGTTTCTTTCATTTCGCAGAAGACCTCATTTATTCCTAGCTCTCCCTGCTCCCGGGGGGTTGGAAACTCAGCCAGGGCATCTGATTTATATAATTAGCCTTTCGTGAGTATGGATGGCCTCTCACTCCAGCTCACAGTGAGGTGAAGTTGAGGAAAAACACTCTTCCTTTATCCTCCTTCCTACCCTCCCTCCCAGCTCTAGCTCTCATTTGTAACCCGATTTACCGGGGCGAGCAAAGGCTCTGCAATCCAGTGTGATCTCACCCTGTCAGAGCTTTGAGCCAGGAAGACTTAGAGCCCATCAATTTCATAATAATGGGTGAATAATGACGGTCCCTTTGGTGTTGCTCTCACCCAAATCCCCATTTAAAGTCTGCTTGACTGAAGGACAAAGGCTAGTGTTTCAGGAAGGGCAGATTTAGGGTAGATCGGCCATGGAAATCAGCATTGGCTCACATGTCCAGGACCTAATGAGAATCTGGCAGAGGCCCAAAAGGAGTTGGGTCTACTTGGCCGCGCATTCTAGTCCCTATTTGGGGACTTTTCATGGGAATCTGTAGAAGTGGAAGGGGAGGAGGTGAGGAAGAGCATCAGGCTGGGTGTAATCACAAGAGTATTTGCTAGAGGTTGATCTCAGCATCCTTCTTAGTACCGGGACAATGGTTTGAGCGCCTAGGATCTTTTATTCTAGGAGGGATTCTCCCACGCTTATTTCTATGTCCTGTGTTGTGACTTTTGAGGGTGCTTGAGGTCCCTACCCCCCGGAGGGTGGTCAGTATGTATCAAGGAAGCAGATGAAATCTCCTTCTGAGTCAGGCTCATGAGAAGTTGACAATTTGATTGTCAGCGGCTTTATTTTTCTCCCAATCATAATGCATCACTCCTCCATGCATAGCCGTATGCTTGAAATCTGACAGTCCTAGAAAATGCCATTCAGAAAAGCATCAGGAGAGATGAAGTGAAAGGGAAAGCGCAGACAGACACTTAGAACCGGGGCCAAATTCCTGGTGAAATAATTTTAGAATTCTATTTGAAAGCAGGGGATGTGTCAGCCAGGGAGGAGGTAGGGGACTTGGTTTCCTGCAAGAGCGGCCCCTGTCCACTTACAGTGATATAGGTGCTGTCCTATTGCTGTAAGAGGAATAGACTCCTCGCCCCGACATGGAAGCATCTTGCTGGCTGTGCACGTTTGATCTGAAGTAGGTGGTGGCAACTTCGATTCACATGGAATGGAACCTCTTTGGAGTTCTGATCTCGGAGATAGCATCTGTATGGCAAAAAACCCCACAGGTTCTCAAACATGTAATTAAAAAGCGAGGGAGTATTTACACCTTGCAGGGGAAGAGGGACTATAGTTATTGCTGCAGAATTATTGAACTCTCACGTGTTTTGAGTTTGACCTGAATTTAATGCTGATTTTACTTTCACATCTAATATTCTCCCCAAACCGGGAGGAAATACCCTTTGTCAGCCTCTGCACGATTGCCAAGTCTGTTGGCTGTGCATCCATTGGACAGTCGGATTTGGGTCACTTTCTTATATTGTGGTTTGGATTTGACCACGTTGAAAAGTTCAGCCATGCTAGTTGAAATATAGATTGGCTCTGTGAGTCACCTAAAAAAACATATCTACTATACCTGGCTCTCCGAAGCATAGAAACGTTTTCTCTGCATGCGTGGTGGATTTGTGGGTGTTCCCAGTTCCTAACTCTCGGAGCAAGTGTTTTGTTTCCATCGTTGCCAGCCCCCAAACAGAGCTTGCGCAGTGCTTAAGAATGGAGGACCTCGGAGCTCCTTGGCTTTTCCTTCTTGTCCTCCTGTGGGTGCTCCCCTCTCTCCTAAGAAGGTGTAATACAGGGTTTCTCCTCTTGTATTCTGGTTACTCCCTAGCTTCTGAATAGGAGAGAAAACATCTGACCTTTCACTTTCTGTGACTGGCTCATCTCTCTTAACACAATGTTCTCCAGGTCTGTGTTTTCCAGGGGAGGGATGTGGTGGGGAGAGGGAGATTTAACAAAGGAGGCACTTCCTTTGACATTATGTCCATGTGTGAGCTACCAATCCTAATCTCAATTTTGCCTATGGGAAGGGGAGGGAATGGGAGGGAGCCGGGGGAAGCTCCCCAAGTGTTGTATGTATCATGGATGTCTCTATCACTCGAAGTTACGTTAGGATATGAGACTACAATGCACCAGTAAAAATATATCTAAAAACAAAGAAAGGGTAATCCAAGCCATACGCTCTTCTGATACACTTGGCTTCTTACAGGTGATTCAGTTTAGGGAAACAGGTGGCACAGTTTTTTATCTGCATGTTTAATTTGGGGAACTTGTAACTTGTTCCCCACGTTAACTTCCCTTCTCGCCTTCATCTCTTTCGCTGGCATTCCTTCTGCTTCACCCTCCCCGTTTCTCAGCTTGCTTTTCAACCAATACCGCTTTCTTCTTCATCTCCTGCTTATTGATGAATGAGTTTCATTCATCTTTCTCTTTCTCTTTTTTTTTTTGCAGGGGGGGGGGACGGATGGGAGCAGGGTGGTCTATGAATAGCTATAGACTCTGCCTGCTCCCATTTTTCCACTGGGTTATTCGGTTCCATGGAGACAGAAAATGGAGGGGAGCCACAGGGTGGGAGGCACCGGGGTCAGAGGTCAAGAGTGGCCACCTTTTGAACTAAAGCTTCTGATTTCCACCCGGGATAACATATTGTAACCCGAAGTAACCGTGCAAGTACTTGGCTCGTAGAAGGCTCAGTGCAAAGGGAGGGAGGAGAGAAAGGAAGGAAAGATCAGAGGAAAGGGGAGGAACACACATCCTGGGGTCAGTTAACATTATTGGCAGTGCTCTTTAAAAATAGAGCTTAGTGACTTCATATGGGGGTCATTGTGCTTTAAATCCCTCAGTACATCTTCTCAAGGGTTAGACCTGACATTTATTGTATAGTTTGTGTACACAAGATTAACGCTTTCCCACTTTACAGACAACTTTATTAAAAAACAATTGAGGTGGTAAACTGCTGCTTAACACTGAAGCTTTTTGGGCAGGAGAGGTTTGCTGTATGTGAAATTCGGTGTCACTTAGAGTCTTTGCAAGACCAGCACTCAGAGGACTGTGTTCCACTGGGTAATATATAGATGCACTGAAGCCTTGTGATTTAGTGTCTTAATGATTGTCTTGTGGCCAAACTGCAAGAAATCCTATAAAACCAGTCAGTGAGTAAGATTTCCTTGTTGTTAATCTATGTGTGCTGTTTAACAGCCCGGATATGATTTGATCAGAAATGTATTAACATCAAAACCAAATTATACATTTCCTAATGAATTTTCAAGGCCTCGATCTCCATTTAATTTTTTCTGTATGCCCATCACACAGGCCTCTAAATTATGAACAAAAGACATGTAGGAATTTCTCAGGTATCTCAAGTCCTTTCTATATGCTGCGAAATTTCTTGGTTTATATTCACTAATCCTCACTACCTCTTGAGAGTCATAGTAAGAGATGTTTTCATGTAATTAGGCTTATAGTTTTGTCTGGGGAAAGGTTGTCCTTCTAATAATATAATATTCTGAGTGAATCCTCAAAATATAATGCTTCAACTTGAGTCCTGAAATAAGAGGACATTGTGGTAAAATGATTATTTAAAATTTAGTAGTTCGTAGAAATTATGTGGACTTTTTGTTTGTTTGTTTATAGGCTCCATAGCTGGGGATTCTGATGTGACTTTTTTTTTTGTAAACTCTTGTCACAAGACAAGGAACACAAAGAAGGAAGAATAAACTTGCAAATAAAGAATAAACATGCAAATAAACTTTCCATGTCTGAAACACTTAGTAGAATTCAGAACCACGAACAACAAAATTCCATTATAACAACAACATACAGCAAGGGTGTGGTGAAACAGAGCCATTTCCTTGTCTCACGCAGCTGGGCCATACGAACAGTGCTGTATTGATTTGATTACAATAAATACTGTACAATGAATAAGCATGAACATCAATGCTTTCTCATTGAGGCCATACAAGTAATAGTCATCGTTTCATGAAGGAACCACATTGAACACAGTTTATATGGAGAAGAGGGAGAGCAGAGCTGAACTGACATCTGAGTTATTCTGAGCTGTTTCTGCAACTGTGACCTACCATGAAATGGTACATCCTATCTATCCTACCACCCACCTAGACAATGACAAAGGGTAGTTCAAATGGAGAGGCCTAAGAATTATAAAATCACCAGAGAAGTATAAGCAGGAATTCACTATTACCTTCTTCTTCATTATAACACCAATATCGAGCACCCCTTGAAGTTCCTGGTCAGAAGCGTTAACCTGGAGAAGAGACTGGGCTGTGAGTGGAGGAGGAAGTGCTCATGGTGCAGCAGAACCCCCTGTGAGCTGTGGAGCAGGCTGGTGAACCCAACTCCTTGGCATCCATTTCTCATGTCCAGTCTTTGCATTATCTAGCCTACCCTTCTGAATTTGTTTTTCACTGAATTTTACCTGATTGCTAAGAACTAATTATTTTCATTGAAAAAGCAATGATTTCTTCCCTTTTACCAGCAGTTACTAATTATGTTGTCATGCTGAAAACATCCAAGCCGTGTGGTAACTAAGAATCAGCAGAAATGATATGTTGCCTCTGCTTACTTTCTCACTACTACATCAACTTCCTGATGACATCTTAGCTTAGTGGAGGATTAGGTTTCACCTCTGGAAGGCAGAAATTATACAAATTGCCCTGCTTGCTTCACAAAATGGTCGGGATCAAATTAGAAAGTGTGCATGACATTCTTTGTAAACCACAGAGACTTGCTACAGTTTATTATAATGAGTTCCCTTAAATCTCCAGATAATTTTTTTATTTTACATACAACATATTCTTTCTTAAAAAATAATAGTTTGTGATTTATTATTTGGAAACTCAAACAGTAACAGAGAACCTAGTAAACTCTTAAGAGACCTATATTAGCATTATAATTATTGTCTCAAGTTGTTGACATGTAAGAGTAAAGAGATTTGGGATTATGTCTACTTTGCTAGATCTTAATCTTCAAAAGCTTAACATACATTTAAATTATGCCATTAATTAAAAAAAAAACAAAAACAAGAGAAAACATGCTCCTTCAATTGGGTTCAAAGAACAAGTAAGCCATTAACATGTTTTGATTTTTTTGTTTGAATCTGAGTTTCCTGGGATTCTACCCATTCTTCATCCATAACGGAGTTCATTGGTACCTCCATGGGAATCTTTTTTTTTTTCTTTTTGATACTGAGGATTGAATCTGGGGAGGTCCTACCTCTGAGCTACATCCCTAGCCCTTTTTATTTTTTATTTTAAAACAGGGTCTCCCTAAATTGCTGAGGCTGGCCCCAAACCTGTGATCCTTCTGTCTGGGATTACAGGGATTACAGGCGTGTAGTACTGCTCCTTGTGGGAATCCAAACCTTAAATTTAATGTCTCACCAGTGTTCTGCACAGAATGGTCTTGCTATACATTTTTTTGACTTCATGTCCACAACTCTCCACCTGTTTGTTGCCCTAAAAGGAAACCATGGACCCTTCTATTTGTTTCTTCCCTCTGTATCTGAACTGACCAAATATGGGCACTGCCCCTATCTCTTTATAAATATCTCATCTAGAATTTATGTGAGCTGTCTCACCTTCTGCTCTACAGCAACACTCACTGGTGCTGCTCTCCTGATGGGTGTGCAGCATTTAGAGTGCAGGCACCTCTGCCATCTTCACTGGTCTTTACAGGTGCCTGGGTACCTCTGAGCACCTCTCCTTCCAGGCTTCCTCCCATAGCAGTCTTTTCCTGCAGTCCTACCTGGGATTTCTCTGAGTTGTCTTGGTTTATTGCTTTCTCTGGCACATACTGCAAATCTTTAGGGAATCATTCAAGAGATTTTAGTCATACGAGGATGTTGATTGCAGAACCCCTATTTCATCAAACACTGTACCGTATATGCTCTTTGTACTTTTTCATCTCTGGAACCCAGGCCTGACTTCTTCTTCTTCTTCTTCTTCTTCTTCTTCTTCTTCTTCTTCTTCTTCTTCTTCTTCTTCTTCTTCTTCTTCTTCTTCTTCTTCTTCTCTTTTTCGATACTGGGGATTGAACTCAGGGGCATTCTACCTCTGAGCTATACGCCCAGCCCTATTTTTTATTCTTTACTTTGAAACAGGGTCTCACTAAGTTGCAGAGTGCCTCACTGGGTAGTTGAGGCTGACTGCGAACCTGGATGCTCTGGTCTCAGCCTCCCAAATGCTGGGATTACAAGCGTACGCCACCACGCCCCGCTCTGACTTCTTTTATAGTTATCCAAAACATCTTTTAAGAGCCTGTTTGCATCACATTAAAAAGTAGGAAATGAGTGAAAATTCAGCATAAGGTAAGATTAGAATATAAAAGGGCTAGTCCCTAGTAATACCACAAGAGTAGATTAAACAAATTGTGCCATATTCAGAGGGTTATTTTGAAAATAAACCTTTTTTTTCCCCCCTGGGCAATGGAGTGCTTCAAAATTGGTGTTATGGCCCTCAGTCACTCTCCTACATTCTCTGCTCAGCTATCTGATGTTGCCCTTCTTTCCAAATATCTCTCTTGCTTCCAGATATAAGAGATAAAATTACAATGCACCAAATTAAAAAAAAAAAAGAAATTGGAGTTATGGTTTCTTGGGCTTAAGCAGAATGAATTCAAAGAAAAAAAGAGCCTCGTGTCAATAATTTGAGACATGGAGATGGTCTGCCTTTATGCTCCTACTTCAACACTCTCTCCCACGGCAGTCTCCATGGGCCTTCCTCGTTGGTTGGGAGACTCTCCGTGCAGAGCAGGTGCCAGGCCCAGGCTCCGCCACTGGATCAGTTGATGCCTTCTCATCCCTGCATCTTCTGCCAGGCTTCACTGTCTCTAAGAAGCCCTCCCTAACTCACCCCTAATGCCCAAGTAAGAGTTGTGTCGTTGCTTGTCTTTTTCTATAATGCCCTGATATCCTCTCTATTATTGTCAGCTATTTTGTCTGTTTCATCTACCAGGCTGCAATCTTCTTGAAGCAGGTCCCATGCCATGCTTTTTTTATGCCTAGCACCACAGCCGATACCTAGAGAGTACTTGGTAAATACTCAGAAGAACAAAAGCATGAAGAAATAAGGCAAAAAAATATTAAGGTCAACTGAAATAGCTTATGAATGTTTATGCTTCTCAAATTATACTGCAAAATCAGCCACCGAGGTCTTAGGACCTAAGGCCACCATGAAGTCCGTAAAGTTCTGGGTGCAATGAGGTAAAATATATAAACAATGTTTAAATCATGAATTTTAATGCAGTACCAATGTTGGTTCATTCTATCTATCTATCTATCTATCTATCTATCTATCTATCTATCTATCTATCTATCTATCTACCATCTATCTATTGAGAAAGAGAAAGGATTGGAGTTTTAAAACAGAAGTAAGCCGGGCGTGGTGGCGCACGCTTGTAATCCCAGCATTTGGGAGGCTGAGACTGGAGGATCCGGGTTCGCGGCCAGCCTCAGCTACCTAGTGAGGCACTCTGCAACTTAGTGAGACTCGGTTTCAAAATAAAGAATAAAAAATAGGGCTGGGGGTATAGCTCGGAGGTAGAATGTCCCTGAGTTCAACCCTCAGTACTGCAAAAAAAAAAAAAAAAAAAAAAAGACAGAAGTAGTAGCATTCTTCCCATAGAGTGGGCAGTCACCTCCTCTCAGGTCTCTGCTCACACACACTTAGCCCACTAGACTCAAGACAAAAATCTATGGGCTCTCCATAATAGGATATTAAACTTAGATCCACAGAAGGGAATTTAGAGTATTTGTTGTATATGATAGAACTTGGGGGTTCTGTGGCTTCTTAAATACTGGATACTTATGACTTGGGAGCTACTATGATGGTAGGACCAGAACAGGGTCTCTGGCAAGGGTCAAGGAGATCGATTCTTCAAGCTTAATTCCCAGGCAGAGAAGCAAAAAGATGAAGTACTCCTTCTTTGGTTTTTATAGGAACAGAGATTAGGAATCAGGGCAGTCTCTGTGAAAGATGAAAGGTTATAGGTTTGATGGAAGTGTGTATTTCATACAGGAGCATGGTTATTAGTAATAACATTTTCTGCTGCCACTTTGGACATAATTGTCCACCATATTTGGTGGTCTTATCTGGAAAGTTTCTTTTTGTGTTTCACAATAGCATTTGTTGTCCTTTGAGATGGCACAGTGGACTTTGTGGTGGGTGATGTGCCTCTTCCTACTTTGGGCGCTACCACCACTCCTTCTCAACCTTGCCAAATGACTTGATCTTTGTCAAACTCAGTTCTCCTATTTGCAAAATGGGAATTAACAGTTATCCCCCAATGGGGACATGAAAAGGATGAAATGAAATCCAAGCATTCGAAGCATTTTGTATTATGCTGGAGCCCCAAAGAAAAACAGGAATAATGACAAAAACATTCCAGTTAATGTTACCTCACATTAATTTAATAGTACCACTGAAAGTTTGCTATAGTTTGAAGGCATTCCTTTTGGGTACTGGGTACCTGGGACAGATGACCTTGGGGGTTACCAAAGGTAGGAGATAGGGCTAGAACCTCTGTTGATAAATTATTTTCTAGTTATGAATGTTCATAGATGAGCAATGTGGAAGACTTAAAACTAATTTTCATTAAATCCCAGGGGGCAGCAAGTTCATTCTTTGTGTCCTAGGTCCTTGATAACGCTCCTTCTACAGTTCCCCAGTAGCTTCTGAGGAGTCTGAAGCTCAATGAGTCTTACCTAGAACTGATTCCCTTGATGAAGCTATGAAATAAGGAGCTGCAGAGATAGGACTGCTGTCTCGCTCCGGCTTGGTGCTACTAACCAGGCCCAAGGCCGTGTCTTTTCTCTGAATCCCTGGATATATTACAAATCTTGTTCCCTTTCTTTACTCACAAGCTGAGTTCTGGATAAGAAACCCAAACAGAATTACTTCTTTTTTGTAGATCCTGGCAGAGAACTGTAACCCCTGCAGGGAGGTGGTACCAATAGCAAAGAGAGTTGACAGACTTGGATGCTCAGGCTACATTGGAGACAGTCAGGCAGGAGAGAGTCTTGCTTCACAACTACCGGCCACAGGGCCAGTAATAAAGCAAGGCCACTTGGAAACCATCTTTGCTCAATAAGTTCCTCCAAGCCACCGAGAAAGTGTTCAGAATCCAACCAGGTCTCACTATGTCTCAGTGACCATTCATCCAAGGACCACGCATTTTTAAACATGAATGATAATGAGAAATTTATAACTCTTTAATTACCAACATTTTTAGGTTAAAATCTATGGAATGATCAGAAAATTGGAAAAAACTGGTTTCCATTACAGAAACTATCATATTCAATGGCTGCTGCACATTTCTCTATGTATGGGCTAGCCAGTGACTCAGCAAGCTTTTAAACAGTTCAATATTCTGGCTAAGACAAGACCAAAAAAAAAAAAAAAAAAAAAAATCTAAAGTATATTTACTCAGCTAATAAATGCAGAGTTGGGAGATTAGTTCAATCAAAATTTAATCAAAAGTTGGATTAACACAAATCTCAGGATTATAGGAAATTCAAGATTAGAAACAATAATGTTTTTCTAGCTGAGCTTTCTAACATACTCCTGAAGTTGCTCGTGGACCTACATCTTGTCCCATTCTGCTCCTTAATCCATGCCTTAGATATTTCATGTTGGGACTCAACAGGAAAGCTCCTTGGAACCAAGTTTTGTATTTTTTTTTTTTTTCTCTCTCTCTGCAGTGGACAATAGGAGATAAATTTTTAGAGCAAGGAGTACAGGAACGCAGGCAATAAACAGCTCCTACGAATATTTCCCCATTCTTATCCACCACTGAAAAGTTTCTGGCCCACAGATACCCTCTTGATCTAATTTGTTGGCTCTTCTGGCTGTATTTCCGTTGCACCCCCAACTCCACTCTCCTACCTTCTCTGTTCTGCTCTGAACACCAGGAGTCTAATCTTTATGGAAAACATCAACAGATTTCTTTGCCATCTGGCTTCAGCGTGACTTTGGCCAAAGGAGGCACTGTCAGGAGATCAAAGGGCTGGAGGAGAGTAACTCTGGGCTGTTTATTTCCCCCCTCCTCCCTTGCACATTTGCCAGTTTTTAGAGGATTTTCTCATGCAGTTCCCCTCTCCTACAGTTCTCCTCTCTTCAGGTTCTGACAACAACCCCTGAACCCTTCCACTTTCCACCTCAGACCTAAAGGGGATGAAACCTTCCTGTCCTTGCTCAGCTCGGTGTGCCCTGACATCTCTTTCTGGTGACCCTTGACTCTCCACATGACTCTCCGCATCACTTTATTATTATTTTTTTAACTGGTGCATTGTAATCATATATCTTAATGAAGTACAAACTTGTCGAGGCATACATACACTCATCACTCATTTAGCGTTTCCCCAATTCCCACCCCATTCCCTCCTCCCTCCTTCTCATGTTCGGCTTAGTGATTGACTGTGATGTGTTTGTGAATGTACATCATCACATCACTTCGAATCATGCATTCATTAAACTCTCCTCAGCGCACGCACCGGAGTGTGCCATCTGCTTTCTGCTGAGGCTCTTCTCCCTGAGCTACTGTGTGAAGCCTCCATTCCATCCCGACAGATTTACTCACTGGTCTTACATACTCACTGTGGCTTTGCTGCCTCCACGCGTGCAGCGCTCCATGCCCCTTCATCCCACAAAGCCACTTCTAAACCAAACCTAACCATGTTCGCATGAGGCAGGTGATGGTAGAATCTTTGGGAAATAAAATGGTCATACACTATTCTATAACATACCTTATTTAAAATTATTTGTGTATGTCTGTGGTACTGGAGATTGAACCCAGGGGCCTTTACTGCTGAACTGTACCTACCCCTTGCCCTATTTTATTTTTCATTTTGAAAGAGTCTCACTAACTTACCTTGTATTGTACCTGTGATCCTCCTGTCTCAGTCTCCCAAGTTACTGAGATTACAGGCACGTGCCACCACACCTGGCATAGAAAACATTTTTATCAATCAATATTATTCTATATGTCCTGTCTTCTGGAAGCTTCTGAGGGAAAAATCTATTTATTTTAATTTATGCATCCCTGTGGTATGAAGCTCTTTGTCATGCACATTAGAAAATATATTCGCTCATGGAAATTAGCTTGCATTTGAAATACTTTTTGTATCTTTCATGCAGTCAAGTAAGTACAAAATAGCTCAGCTTTCCACTGTAGCAAACCTCCTAGATGACTACAAGTACAACCAAAGTAGGACTTCTGAGGCCCTCTGATCTGCCTTGATTTTCAGGGTCTAATGGAGACCAGGAATGTTGTATCCAGCTCAGATACTCAGGAAAATAATTGTGTCTCTGTATTTCGCTAGCGTGCCATTATGGGCTGAGTGATGTGGTGCCTGGTAGTGCTCCACCGGAGACTATAGAGACCCCTCTGTTTCAAAGCTTCGACTTACTCAGTGTGAAATCAGAGTCCTACCCCCACCCCCTGCCACCACAGAAACACTCTAAGAATTGACCACAACATAAATAGGATGAGAGTTTTATTTTTAATCAGTAGTTTCTTAATGTCTCCTACAACAGAAAATTCACTGGAAAAGCAGGTAATTTCAAAGTGATCTCTCAGCATTCAAAAACTAATACATATGTTAATTCCAAGATCAAACTTTCCCTACTCTTTTGTTATCCCTTCTCTACTTTCAATCCTCATTCTTTTAACTCTTCCCAGTCTTCGTCAACCTGACTCTTTATTCATTAGTATTTTAATATTTCTGTTTGAATTTTTGTTGCTTTTGGAATTTCCCCAGAATTATGGTGTTTTATTCTTAAAAAATAAAATATTTTTATCATTTATATTTAGTCCTCTGAGTTGTTGTGTTTTCTTCTTTTTAAATATACTTTGAAGGAGCTAAGATGTCCATCGACAGAAGAATGGATTACAAAACTATGGGGTGTGTACACAATGGAATTTTACTCAACCCTAAAGAAGAACAAAATCATGCCATTTAGAGAAATGGAAGGAACTGGAAAACATTATGTTAAGTGAGATTAGTCAGTCACAAAAAGTAAAAAATCGTATGTTCTCCCTAATATGCAGCTGCTAGGGAGAAGATGGGGCATAAGAGGGACTCCAGATGAAGAAGGAGAAACTTTAGATGAGCAAAGAAGGTGACTTAACTAAAGGTGATGTGTGTGTGTGTGGGGGAACACCTTAGTGCACATGATGTACTTTCACAAACATATCAAAATCAATTACTAAACTGAATTGGAGAAGGAGGGAGGGCAAGGGAGTGGGGTGGGAATTCGGGAAGGGTTAAATGAGAAATGTGTGCATGTATGCCTTTACCAGCTTGTACCTAACAAAGATGTATGATTACAATGCACCAGTTAAAAAATAATAAAAATTAAAAATAAATAAATAAATAAATTTTGATTGGTGCATTGTAATTATAGATCATACTGAGGCTCAGAGTGCAGAGTGATAGGAACATATATACACACAGCCCTAGGTGAGTTTCCTGTACAGCATTTTAATCCTTTATATCTCACACTTTTTCTTGATTGCTCCTGGAAGTGGTTATTATGCTGATTACTATTAATGACGATAATGATGACAGGGCTTACCATGTATCAGGTGATTTCACACATATTTATCTCACTCCTTACAATATTGTATGAAATAGAGAGGACAGGTTATTTTTATATCCATACCTAAAGAGAGATTCCACGAGAGCTCATGATTTTCTCTTGATCATTTAGCAAGCAAGAACTCTGAGGCCAGAGAAATCGGGTATTCTGAGTAACATCAGCGGCTTCTCCATTGCACCAGGCTGCCTGGGTATTTCAGTCATTTCATGAGTTACTCTAAGGTACAAGTGCCCCTTCCAACAGAAGAGAAAAGGTGGGGTGAGGACTGAGGCGCCTGGCAGCCCCCCAGCCAGGTTCAGGCGCTTCCATGGGTTCATTTGCACAGCTTCCCGGCAGGCAAAGCTTCACTTAGTGTGGTGATTGGCGCTGATAGAGTGGAAAAAATTAGTGAGGAGAAGCTCTGGCCAATGCAAATATAATGTGAACCACATATGTAATGCGAATTTTTCTTGTAGCCACACTAAAAAGAAGCAGGTGAAATTAATTTAAATAATATGTTTGGTTTAAACCAATATGTATATGAAATATCATTTCACTCATGGACTCATGGTGCAATGATAATGATATAAAAATAGGAATGAGATACTTTGTATTCATTTTCTTTTCTTTTTTTTGTTTTCATACTGTCTTTGGAATCCAGGGTATATTTGTATGTGGTGACTCAGTTTAGACTTGCCACATCTCAAGCGTTCACAGTCACTTGGGGCGAGCGGCTATTTGACTGAACAGTGAGGCCCTCGCGGGATGAGATCACGCGCTGGCTTTGCAGCCAGCTACAGCAGGGTCTGCTTTGAGAATATCAGACACATAGTCAAAGTATTTGTGGGAAAGGCTAAGCAACAAAGGAAGGGACTTTGAATAATATCTACTTGCCAAAAGGCTAGGACTTTAACACGTCTGATTCATTGCTTTATTTTTAATGGCTACCCCACTGGCCAACTCTTGAATAAATGGGTGAATTATCGATTGGATAACTCTATTTGAGATTTTCATTTGGTTCGTGATTAGTCTTCAAGATCTGGGGTATATTCACACTTATCGTCCATCTCAGCTCCTGCTATTCACATTCCTTGGGCTCAGTACGCACAAGTGGCTGGGAACGCCTGTGTTAGATGCGAGAGGTCTAGATGGTTGGGATACAAGACTGCAGCATGAATCGCCATGTGCATAGCCCAGAGCAAGTTATTTCTTTTTTATTGCTTGCCAAAATCTCTGGGAACATAAGGTCTAATTTAAAATTCTGTGAGTCACCTTGTAAACAAGGAGGAAGCAAAGATATCTGATATTTATGTCCCAGTCCTACACTTTCATTAACAGTCATCTTTATTACCAATTCAAATAATTTGGCTAATGGGAAAGGTAACTCCTCTTGCTCCCAAATATGCAGATGAGCAGCACCCCCTGGGAACATACCTAGAAGCACTGGGAGGAGGAATGCGAGGCATAGTCACTAATGGGCTTTTCAGAAACTGTAACTTGGCCTCTTTTCTGGTGGCTGGGGTACATGGCAGAGAAACTTGCTAACAGGCCAAACTGTCTTGGTGGGGCGTCAGATGCCCCTGTGGGGAGCAAGCGATCCTACTTTGGCATCTGGCTAGATACGTGGCTGCCAAGGAAAGCAGCCAAAGACTAACTTTAAAAGGGACACTTAATGTTGAGGATCAGAACTATTGCACCCTGAAGATGCAAAGCGTACCCTCTCCCAGGGCATCCAAGCCAGAGGAGTGTGGAGAGAGAAAAATACGTGGCTAGTGCATCCTGCCAAGGGCTTGGGTTCAACTCCAGAAGAGGCACCTTCTTAAATTTCGTGCAAGGACATGCTATGGGCCATTACTAGCCCTCTTTAGTACCTAAGCAGGCGGTGTCCAATTCCCAAGCTGTGGCTAGAATTCTAGGCATTTTATTATTTTATCTGAAAGTGCTAAGAAAAAAGCTTTCCTTAACAATCATCATCACACAATTCCATTGTTTTTTTAATAGAAGAAGATTCAGTGTTTTGCCCTTCGCATGATCTCTGTTTCTACAATAAGTTGTTCAGTTTAAAAACTAGGTCATAACACAGAAGATATTTAGGGCAGTTAAAGTATACCGTAAGATATTGTAATTGTGGATACATGTCATCATGGATTTGCCAAAGCCTTAGAATGTACAAGACTTATCCTTAATGTAAAATACAGATTCTGGGTGATAATGTCATGTCGATGTTGGTTCATTTTCTGTTACAAATGGACTTCTCTGGTGGGTGATGTTGATTATGGGGGAAGCTGTGCATTTGTGGGGTCAGAGGATGGATGCCTGTATTTTCTGCTCAATTTTGCTGTGGGTCTAAAATGGTCCTAAATGGAGTCTATTAACAGAAAAAGATCAAGCTCTCAGCACCAGTTTGCCATCTTTGTGATGCTGTGTATGGTGGAATCATCCACAGGTTCACTTCCCCAGATAAAATGTTTTTCTTTCTCAGGATCCTTACATAGTAGCGTTTCAAATATGCTAGACCAAAAGCTTTGCCAGTTATATGAGAATGGCTTAAAAAGGTATTGAGGGATTCTATTCTTGCTCTTTGATTCTTCCTCAATAAAGAGTTACACTACGGGGGAGGTTGAAGAATGTCTGTCCAATATTAGCACAGACTAGTGTCAATTTCCTGTTTCTAGTTCCATGCATCAGGAAGCAAGAGCTGGTTCTCCTCCCTCTATTTACAGCTTCTACCTTTTCTCTCTTATTTCCCAACTTGACTATTATTTAGCTTCATCACAAGACCTGGTTTTCATCTCCCCATTTGTAAGACTAAGGACTAGCTCGAGGAAAGGTAGGCATCTTTGGGTGCCAGTTTGAGGCACATTGGAGATGGCTTTGCTGTCTACATATGGTGAAAGACGGAAAAATAATTGGCATATCCAACTATGGTGCATTGACCTGGTAGGAATGGTGCAGCCATTAAGTATGCCAATTAAGGCACTGAAGAGAAGCATGGGAACATTTTTATGACTAGTTAAATTCCACGAAGAAGATTGCAAAATGGTAAGTATTATAAAATGGCAGTAATGTAGAAGCAAATGAAGATGCATGTGGGTAAAGGTGGAAAGTAATAAAAGCTTAAAATAATTTTAATAGGATGCTAGGCCTGAGGATACTTTCTTTTGCCTTTTTCAAAATTTTTAAAAATTGTATTATTCTGCATTTTGATTACATTATTTTCCTTTATGAAGAGGACCTTACCCATATGCCAAAACTCACCCATTCGCACAGCTCTCAATGGAATATTTTCCATCAGTGTCAATGAATGTCAAACTACAAAATGTATACATACATTCATTGGTTTAGGGCAGGCCAAAGACCCAAGGTTTCTTTTGTTTTATCAGAATCCCAGTTTTATTCTTCAGACATAAAGGAACACAGGATAACATAGGGAAGATGCTTAGGACATAATCCTAATAAGGGTGGGGGTTTGAAACCCTGGCCAAGTTACACCTGCTTCTTAAGTATGTCAAAAGCATTTTTAAATTTTCTTTTATATTGCAGATTGAACACAGGGACATTCTACCTCTGAGATATACTCTCAGCCCTGTTTTTTTTTTTATTTTTGAGACAGGGTCTCCTTAAGTTGCTGTGGACCTCACTAAATTTCTGAGGCTGGCCTCAAACCTGCAAACCTCTTGTCTTAACCTTCCAAGTGCTGGCATTACAGGTGTACAACACCATGCCCAGTGTGTCAAAAGCATTTTTATCTCACTGGCTATTTTATTTCTTGAAAGAAAGATAGGAGGAAAGTGGGAACATAACTCCATGTTTTGTCAAAAATATTTGTTAGCCTTGAAAATAAAATGTGATTTTGAGAGAAATTAAGACATCATGACTGTTATCGACTGGCCATGCCACCACACCCCCAAATTTTTGTGGTTGATTTGGAGACAGAATTATTGTACTTGTTTACAGTACAATTCTTTCTTGCACCATCAGGTGAGATAATAATAATTGTTTTTCGACTCTACTAGGTTATAATAAGGCTCAAATAGTAAAGTGGATATGGACGTACAATGAACACTCTAAATCACTATCTACATATTATTCTAATAATATTACTATTACTTATTTGCAAGTCCACATGATTAGATTATCCAAGAAATTGAATGGACCTGCTGTTTATTTATACACCATTGATATTTTTCTGGCAAATGCATTTGCAAAGAATTGATCATACCTTTTACATAAAGCAAGTCATTTGCACATTAATCTGAAACACTCATTAAAATCATAATCACAAGTTAACACTCTTGTTTCATAACTTGAACCTCTTAATTTTTCTATTGTCATGTAGTAAATGAGAAATTTAACATTTTCAAACAATACTCATGTATTAGCTCTTAGTTCTGTAAATCAAATGTTTGTGATTTGATTGCTGTGATTGGGTTCTGGGCTCAGGGTCTTGTTGCTGAAATCAAGGTGTTGGCTGGGTTGTTTCTGCTTTCTGGAGGTTTGGGGAAGAAACTACTCCCCAGCTAATTCAGATTGCCTGCCATGTTTAGCTCCTTGCAGCTGAAGGTTGAGGATGCTACTTCCCTGCTGGCTTTCAGCTGGGGGCCACCAGAACCTAAGGACCTCTTGTCACGCCTCTTGCCATCTCACCCCTCCATGTCAAAGCCCTGGGCCCGATGCCTCTCACACTGGATATCTTGACTTTTCTTGTCTCTGGCCACCAGATCCAGCTTTAATGGCCCTGTGTGATTAGGTCAAATCTGCTCAGATAATCGCCCCCTTTTAAAGTTGACCAATTGGGATCTTACTTGCATCTGTGAAATCCTTTTACAACAATACTTAGATTAATGGTTGCTTGATTGACTAGGAGAAGGTGCATGCTTCTGGAGGCATTTTCACTCTGCCTTCCAAACACCTGAAAGCTAAGGTTCTTCTCTTCCAGGGATTCACAGCACGGCTTCTTCCTTCTGAAGAAAGGATACCCTCTTGCGTAAAAAGCATCAGAAAGTTCAAGTTTTAAGGAGCTGGGATAGCACATTTTAATGCTAAGATTTGAATTTCATGATAAAAACTCTGTTCCTTCCTCTTATTAGTCTAAAAGGAACAGCTTTAGAAATCAGACATATCAAGTTCAAATCTTATTTTTGTCATTACTTCTGTGTATGAGTTGAGCAACAGGCTTAACCTGTTTGATTTTGCTCTTCTGTCTAGGAAATAATGATAATACTACTACCTGCAAGGATGCTGGGTGTTGTGACTGTTAAATGAGAATATATAAAGCCGGGTGTGGTGGCGCACGCTTGTTATCCTAGCACTTGGGAGGCTGAGACAGGAGGATTGCAGCTTCAAAGCCAGCATCAGCGAGATCCTGTTTCCAAATAAAAAAATAAAATAGGTCTGGGGTATAGCCCAGAGGTGGAAAGCCCCTGGGTTCCATCCCCAGTACCAAAAAAAAAAAAAAAAAAAGAAAGAAAGAAAGAAAGAAAAAGAATATATGTACAATGTGTACGGAAAGTTTTAGTACAGCACTCACACTAAGTGAAAAAATAATCTTAGGATTGTTTCTGTGGTGAGGTTCAATTATCACTCAGTGGAAAGGTTTATGTTATTCTCAGATTTACAATATTTTCTTCTCTTGGCCCGTTAAAATTAAACCCATTTTCCAGAAGAACTGATTTTGCCTTTTTGACATTTTGGTTGATAGTGACATTGTTATTAATGAATGTATTGTACATAATTGAGGAGTGATCGGTCCAAACTTTCCAAACTCCACACAAAAAGTTTGTTTTCCCCCAAATAAGTGTTTCTTTCCATTTCTATGCAGGTTTTATTTTTTTGATTGTTAGATCACAGCACTAAGTTGAAAACCCATTTGGCTTGAGATAAAATTGATACATTTGATAAAAGTGTGTACTTTGTTAATTGGAGGACCCTAGAATGTGGTAAGATATCTTTTAAAGCAAAAACAATAATCATAAATCACATTTAACATAAAAGTGAACTGAGTGGTTCGTATATGCTCTGTGTCACCTGGGATCTGAGGAACAAATCCAAGATTGGTACCAAACAGGACTGCCAGATTGTTCCCATTATTCTAGAAAATATCTGACCAAGAAGATAAGGCAGTAAAGCAAATCAGCTCTGCTGATTCTTCAAATTCTGGAAGGCCAAGACATCCAGATAAACAAACTCATCTGAGTTAATTGTTCTCCCATTAGAACAATCGATTGCTTACTCGGGTAATTAACTTGCTTTATTGCTTATTAAATGACAATTCACTTATTCACCTATCAAGACTCACTTTGAAACCTTCTTCTCACTAAAACATTATATTATGAACTTTGCTGAATCGTAATAAATTCCCATCCTCAAAAGATCCAACTTATGCCTTTGAGACCAGACTCCACCTACCCCTGAGGCCATAAGGGAAGAGTCTAGGTTACACTTTTACTGCAATTGGCTTAGTAAAACTGGGTTTGCTTAGCCGATAGATTTTCCTGGTGGGTTCCCTGGAGGAAATCAATAGTTGACATTATCTGCGGGAAAAAAAAAAAGCTTTATTAAAACAAGAAATTGTCAAATAGATTTCCCTGGTTTCAGAATGGACTACATTGTAAATATTTTGAGAGTGCATACAAAGGAAAGCTTTAAATTCTATGGAACATTTTGTCCTGTTGAGCATGGGAATTGTCTGAAAATTTCATTGAGACCTTTCAAGTTTTAGTTTTAGCTCTTTATGGAAAGGTTTATATATTCTGTTTATTTTATATGTCCATGTGGTCATATACATGACATCACTAAATTCTAGTTGATGGGTTAGGAGTTTAAGGGCCAATGTAAGGTCATACATACATACATATTAGTGCCAGGGATTGAACCTAGGAGCATTTTACCTCCAACCTACATTTCCAGCCCTATTTTATTTTTGAAACAGGGTCTCACTAAGTTGCTGAGGATATCCTCAATCCTGAGATCCTTCTGTCTCAGCCTCCCAAATATTGGCTAGATCACATCTTGAATGACCCTAAGCAGAAAGAAACTTCATGCCGTCCAACAATATCTGACAGGCTTTAAATGTACGTAGTAATCAGGTTTTGGCTATTCATAAACTACTTTTTGCAAGTCTTCTGGAAACAGCCGTTATTTCAAAAATGCATTATTAATGTGATAACAGTGATTGAGTTCATAAATTCTGCATGTGGAATGCCAAGAGAGGAGGCAGAAAAAATTTGCTAGCAAAACAGCGAATATTACACCATTGAAGAAAAGTCTCATTTATGTAGTGTGCTGCTTTTTAAACACACCACCAGAATGAGATTTCAATCTACAATATGGGATATGGGATAGCCAATGTTTTCCTATCATTAAGCATGAATGAGAGACTGTATCTAATAAGTAATAATCACTCAGTTGGACTCAAAACTAACTTTTTATCTGGCTTTACTATTAACTAGCTATTTTGGAGTAAGTTTTGGAATGTACTAAATCTTCAATTTCATAGTCTATTAACTGAATATTAACAATGCCTGTCATGTTTGTCTCACGGTGATCTTTTAGAATTAAGCGAGATACAATGATACCATTTTGGAAGGGAAAAGTGGTTAATGTTTATTCAGTCCAATAAGTATGGAAATACCACTTAATGAAGAAAGCTTAGTATGTTTATATGGTACATTGGTCACGTCAGACCTTCCAATTTTTAGCTCATTCCAAAACAAATCTTCCAAATATTTATGTGTCTATTTTCCCAAGAGTGTTGAATTATCTAGAGATCGCCAGGCCTGGTATTTAGTAAGCATTCACACCATAAATTTGTTCATTCTAAATGAATGATGGAATGAGAAACAATTCCATTAGCTTTGAAGCATAAACTGGCTCACTTTTCTCCTGTTCTAATTTGTGTGTGTGTGTGTTAATTTGGTATATCTATCTACAAATAGGATATGGTGTCATTCTGATGCTCTCAGTTTTTATGATCACTGAGGTGAAAAACAGGAATCTTTCATAAGAACGATCTCTTGCTTGAAGCTGGTAACACATGTTTCTGTAAGGTTTGCTTAGAATGTAATGAAACTGAGGCGGTCTTATCCCAGAAGCAGCCAGTGACCATGAGTAGTGGGGTTCATTTCGCAAGCTGAGAGCCTATGTCTTCATGTACTAATTTTTCAACTAGTTAATTTGTATGCATAGTGTTGTAAAAAATATTGCATGCAAAGCACATTAAAAATATTGCATGCATTTTCTTACATTGCTGATTGCACGATGGTATATAAAAATGTGTTTCTTGATGATCAGTATGTGTAGGCTGGGGGGCTCTCATCATGAGTTATTGATAATTATTTGATACAACCTTAAATGACTCTAAGTACATGCATATGAATTTTGAAAATAAATTCCCCATATTTCCTTTATTCTTATGCTGATACCAACATACTCAGCTATTGCATTTCTTTTTGCTCTAATTTCCTTCAGACTTGAAAACCAGATAACCAACCCTATAGAATTATAGATAAAAGTAAGAAAGATAATGTCTAATATTCTAAGAGCATGAAGCACATGATATTGTTTCATTGGGTTTGATATTTTTTATTTCATTGATTCATTCACCCACTTGATATTTGCAATTGCTTAGGTACTTAACTGGCCATAAGGTTGGGGATATTTTATAGAACACAGTTTGTTCATTACATGTAGTTGTTGGATTATTTTATCTAATTAAAAAGAAAAACATTATTTCATGGTTTTAAGGAAATGCTAGGATCCACACTGACAACTACTACAACTTCAAATCCAGTTAAAATTTGCCACTCCAGGGTATTAATCTTTAATCTATTTGACTGTTGTTTTCCACTGTCCTAATCACATCAGACACATTATAATCAGAGTTAAATCTGTACCCGTATTGTCTCTGTTGAGGTGCCAAGAATTTAACACCCTTCCTTTCCAAGAAAAAAATAAATGAAATTTACAATGAATAGCCAAAGTCAGGAAAAACTTTCTAACAAATTGAGCCTCTCTAAAATGGGAGATACTCATTGGCTCATTAGCTTTGTTTTTCCACTCATGCTTAACATTTGCATATAGTTAAATTTATAATAAAATAAAATCTTCACTGTATTCTGTGAAGCAAGTTATCTTTTAATACTTATGTAAGTCATTGATTAACATGCATTAAATGGCAGAATTTTACAGCTATCATTGGTAAATTTTGATTAATTTATTTCAAGTCAATATTATATTCCATTCAGAATACTATTAACCTTGAGTCTATCACCAATGTAATTTCATATTTATCCCAGTTTTGAGTAACTGCACATTGAACAGGAATCTGTTGGATGTGTTCACTCCAGTTATTAAGATCTTTTCCATAACAGGTTTAGAAGAGAATCTGATATCAATCTGACCAAGTTAACTTCTCTAGGATGCATTCATCTAAGTTTATCCACCTTGTAATGTGATAGTATAACTTGAACTTCCTTATTGTACTCTGGTGTGTATTTGGAGAATATTTGTCAAATAATTTCCTGAAATCAAGATTATCTGTGGAAACAAAATAACTATGGGTGAGTCATTTGTTTTTGCAAAACTAAATAAGGCTTATTTGGCATGACTGAACCATTTTTACCTCTTAGTTACTCTGGTAAATTCAGTGGTAGATTTAGCCTTTACACTAATTATTTCTAGGAAGGAAGGAGGTCAATGAGCTGGACCATTTAATGCTCTTAAAGAAAGAAAGAAAGAAAAAAAAAGCTTAAATAATCTCTTTCTTTGATACAGATCCTATGGGGCAGGAAGCAATTTATTCTTACCCAGCATTATGAGATCTGATGTTAATGTTCACATTCATTTATCAACATTACATACAGTGGATTATTGGATTGAAAGGAAATTGAGTGTAACTATGTATTGGAGGGAGAAAATGAGGTCCAAATGACCATATATGCAGAAAAAAGATTGGGCTTCCAGAGAACAGGGTGAGGGATCAGAATCACCATCCCTGATTTTAGTGTCTCTAATTCCCAATAGTCACATTTACTTTAAGCGTATGTTTCAGTAGTAGACATTTTTTTTTTGCCATTGTTAAATGTATGATGAGGAATGCACAGAATGTGGCAAGCAGAATGATTGAGGTAGGGTGCCCCTACTCTTTTCATTTGAATCTGGAAAGTCCCCCCAATAGCTCATATGTTAGACAATGTAGGAATGTCCAGAGGTGGGAACTTTTAGGAAATGATTTGATTATAAGGTCTCTACCTTCGCCAGTGGATTAATCCACCTGGTGGATTAATAATGTGAATGGACTACTGGGTGGTAATTGTTGGCAAACGTGGCATGGCTGAAGGAAGTGGGTTGCTGGTGACATAGCCTTGGGGACCATATCTGTTCCTGGTCCCTTCCCCTCTCTGCTTTCCCTTGCCATGAGGTGAGCAGCTCTCTTCCTCCTTGCCCTCCCATCAGGATGTCCTGCCTCATCGCAGCCTAAAGCAATGGAGTCAGCCGCACATGGACTGAGACCTCTGAACCTTCAGCCAAAATAAATTCTCCACTAACTTGTTCTTGTCAGATATTTTAGTCATGGCAACAAAAAGCTAACACACCTACCAAACTACAAGGCCACTTGAGGTTTTTAAAAAACTAACCTGATGTAATGTTCTGGTTTTAGAAGATGTCACTAGGTCTCTAATGAATTAAGTTTGCCAGGCTTTTAACAAGATTTTACTCTTTCCCAAAGCAACACTTTGCATAATCAATTAAGCCCTTCCTTGATTTCTTTTCTTGTTTTTTCTTCTTTTTTTTTTCTGTTCTTTATTTTTTTAGTCAATGAGCACAGCCCTAAATGAAAGCTAGAGTTGTATGAACTGAATTGGATGGAAATAGTAGCTGAAAGGCGTGCAAATCAAAGCTGGCAAGTTTTAGTTCTGTTCTTGAAGGAGAGGCTAACTTCAACCCAAATGGCTTCCTGGGCAATTGTTCAATTATTCTAGAAGTTTCTTCCTGGTTTTAATAATCCAGCATTTTCCATCTCAAGCAAGAAAATACACATTTTTTCTTTAACTTGTGGTGCCTTAGTACCCATCTGGACTCTTCCCAGTATTGTGGGAACTGTGTGGGATGGGATTTTACATCGTTTGTTGTATGAGAGGTACAGGGATACTCTAGGAGGCTATGATATTTTCTCTTCACCTCTAGCCTAGCACAGGGTACAAACTACAGACATAAGAGAATCTAGATCCCTGGCAAGCCCATTGGTACTTATGCACTTTGGAATTTCTATTTTCACAGGAGGTGTATATAAAGCCACTATTTTTCTCTTTCTCTTACACACACACACACACACACACACACACACACACACACTTTGCGGAAGATTAAACTTATTTCTAATATTTCTTTTAAAAAATTATTTGACCTTAAATAATTTATTTCAAGATCATCACTAAGTAAATTCAAGAATTCCTTCAAAGTAAAAATGAAATCGAATCTAATAGTGTCTTTCAAATACAGAGAATTTTTTGATGGCTATATACTATTATTTTATGAAATTGTTTTATAGCCATTATTCACACTAACTTCAAGCTTTGCTATTTTCTTGGTTTAAAGATAACTTTTTCACATCCCAAAACATTTTTGAAAGCTTTCTCAAAAGCCAGTGTACCCAACACTGTGAATATAGTGAACAAAATGGCAGTAATAAGACCCTGTATGCTGCTTCTGTGCTGCCACTTGTCCTAACATGTCCCATTTTCTAGTTTGGAATAATAGATTATCCAACTTTCACATACCCAGTAGTGCACTGGAGGTCGTTTTCCCTGTGAAATGTAAACTCTTGTGGAGCAGTCTGGCTGGGGCCCGAGAGTCTGCATTTCTAGCAGACACCTGGGGGTTGTTGCTACTGCTGGTCACAGAGCAACATTTTGTGCAGCAGAGTTCCTTAGAGCTTTATAAAAGCAAAACAAAACTAAACAAAACATGTAGTCTTAGTGCCTGGGATTGCTTGAATCACAACCAAAAGCAATGAGCTGGTCTCTTATTTCTTACTCTTTTATGAGGAAAAGTTTTGCTTCTCTAACCAAAATTGCCTTCAAGAGTCATATAGAATTCCATTTCCTTGACATCCTGTTGAGTGATATCGGTGTCCTTAGCAGGCACTTGGTTCTTTGACTCTTGGACAGTCTTTCCCCTTATATTATGTCAGTTCTCAAAGTCTTTCATGATGCCACATTGAGTATTGATTGGGCTCTTCTAACATATTAACTTGGCTGAGACATATCAGGGTACCCACGAGCCAAGAAACAGTCTTTAAACCAATGTTTAAAATAATGGCTGTTTCTAAAATGGCTAAGTGCTCTTCCAACTTCATAACTCTATGAAAATTTCTCTCATTAAGCCTACTAGCAATTTCTTATTGCTAATTCCTATTGGCACCTGTTTGTGCAGGATTTGACTTTGCTCATCATATCTTCTAGAAAATTCCTACTTGCTTGGTTTCCATGGTTCAAGCTCCTTTGGCTGTTACTCCTTACTTGCTTATGGAAGAATAAGAATTCTTGTTTCTTGCTTGCCTCCTCAGTTCTTACTCTATATCTTCTTGTTCTGAGGTATCCTTGGGCAATCCCAAATTCTACCCTTCCAATAGCTTATTTTGACTGTGTTTTAATTCATACTTCTAGACCTAAGCTTTGTTTCAGATTCATATATCTTTTATCCCAAATGTCCTTCTGAATCTCAAACTCAGTATATCCAAACAGGATTTTTCTACCTTTCTTTTTTAAATTTTTTTTTTATTTTTGGTACTGGGGATTGAACCCAGAGACATTCTACCTCCCAGCTATACCCCCAACCCTCTTTACTTTTTATTTTGAAATAGGGTCTTTCTACATTACAGCACCCTGGCCTCGCAAACTTGCAATTCTCCTGTCTCAGCTTCCCAAGTACGGGGATTACAAGCATGCATCACCATGCCCCGTTGCTACCATTCTTAATCTTTTAGTTACTTGATTTCTTAAAGTTTATGAAAAAAAACATAAAAGATCAAATCTTCTGGGAATGAAATCACATTTAATATAAGACAGATGCTTAGAATACTGTTAGGATAGACTCTAGTAGTACATCTTACCTATGAAGCTGTTTATGAGCCCACATAAATTCTCATTGTTGGTACCTTACCTTTGACCAGGATCAGAAATCTAGGAGATATCCCAGATTTCTCATCCCATAGGATGTTCAATTGATTTGATAAGTCCAATAGATCTTATTTGCTAAGCCAGTTACCTTTTGTCCTTCTCTTCGCACTATTTTTAGTGTCTCCATGTAAGTCTTTTCCCTGTCTGAGCTTGGCTGGGTCAAATGGCCCTCGCTCATCCTCTCTGGATGGAACTTCATCTTGGTCTCTTCACTCTGTCTGTTGCCTGCTCAGTGGTCTTTTGAAAAGTCACATTATGACTGTGGTCTTCCTTTGCTCAAAACTCTTCAGGGTCCATATCTTTTATTTGCTTTTATATATTTTAATTAATGCATTATAATTATACATCACAATGAGATTCAGAGTGACGCAAACATACACACACACACAGTACCTGGTATATTTCCTTCCAGATCCCATGTGCTTGCTCCTCCTCCCCTTACGTGTTATTGAGATTGGTCTTGATAATTTCATATATGCATGTAACATTACGTAAATCATTTCCTTCATTAAGTTGCCTCCTCCACCACCCCCTCCCTCCCTTAATCCCCTTCTACTATTTTATTGGAATATCTCCTCATTGATCTGAAGTCTCTTTTATTTTCCAATTTCTCTCTAGCTTCCACGTATAAGAGAAAATATGTAACCCTTCAGTTTCTGAGACTGGCTAATCTCACTTAGCATATTCTTTATTTCCTCAGAAGACTCAGAATGGATCCACCCATATGCCCCAGCTATACCACTCTTTGGAAGTCTTTCCAAAGGAAATGAAGTCAGAATATTACAGTGATACATGCATATCCATATTTATAGCAACACCATTCATAATAGCCAAATTATGGAACCAGCCTAGGTGTCCATCAACAGATGAATGGATAACAAAACTGTGCTATACACACACAAGTGAATTTTACTTTGCCATATCTTTTTTTTTTTTTTTTTTGTGGTACTGGGGATTGAACTCAGGGGCATTCTACCTCCAAGCTATACCCCCAGCCCTATTTTTTTATTCTTTATTTTGAAACAGGGTCTCACTAAGTTGCGGAGTGCCTCACTAGGTAGCTGAGGCTGGCCGCGAACCTGGATCCTCTGGTCTCAGCCTCCCGAATGCTGGGATTACAAGCGTGCGCCACCACGCCCGGCTCTTACTTTGCCATATCTTTTAAAGTATGCACATCAGTAAATTTCTCATAAGCAAGAAACATAAGATTAGTCTCTTCATTTTCTACAATTCTTTTGTTATTTCCTAGTTTTTCTCATGGAAATTACAACAATATTTAACTAGTTGACGATTTCTGGAATAGATTACGCTTACTCAAATCGGCACCTTTTTCCTAAATGTTCTCCATGCCCTCAATCTGTTATTAAAGACTAAACTCAAAGTTAATTTTATTTGGATGCTTTCTATGTTAGCTTTGTTGTTGTGCTGTTGCTATAACAAATACCTGAGAAAAATTACTTAAAGGAGGAAAAATGTGTTGGGGCTCAGTGTTTCAAAAATTTCAGTCCATGTTTGGCTGCCGCCATTGCTTTGAGCCTGAGGGGAGGCAGAACATCATGGCCGAAGGCCAGGGCAGAAGAGATCTGGTCACTCATGACAACAGGAAAAGAGAGCAAAGCGCGGAGGGAGCATGGAAAGGATCTGTTACCAAAAAATGCCCTTCCCAGTGGCCTCTTCTTCCTCCTCCTACCTTGTACTGCTTCTTTTTTTTTTTTTTTTTTTTTTTTTTTTTTGTGGTACTGGGGATGGAACCCAGGTGCATTCTACCTCTGAGCTACACCCCAAGCCCTATTTTTTATTCTTTTTTTTGAAACAGGGTCTCACTAAGTTGTGGAGGGCCTCACTAAGTAGCTGAGGCTGGTCACAAACCCGTATCCTCCAGTCTCAGCCTCCCAAGTACAGGAATTACAAGTGTGCGCCACCACGCCCAGCTCCCTTGTACTGTTTCTAACACCTCCCAGTAATCTACTCAGCTATCAATGAACATTCCTGATCCAAACACTTTTCTTAAAGTCTATGGAGATACTTAAGGAACATTTTAAAAATTCCTATTAAAAACAAAAACAAAAACTTTATTACAACAGTCTTCTCATTTCATCAGAAATGCATCATATTTCATCAGAAAAGAGTGGTGATAGAGTTCATCAAATTATTTTTCTGCATTGAATGTGGCAATTCTATGACTTTCCGTTTCTTATTTGGCCACATCTCTAATCCAAAAATCTGAAATCCACAATGCTCCAAAGCCCACATTTTTTGAACATCAACATGACACCAGAAGTGGAAAATTCTACACCAGACTTCATGTGACAGGCTGCTCTCAAAATGTAGGCATAAAATACACAGTTGATTCAGCATTCTCCAAGGAAAAGGAGCCTTCCAGCTCCCTTTAGCTGAGATTTTTTTATGAATATCTAAATTCCCCCAGGAAAGTACACCTACCAAAGGTATTGTATTATGTATGTGAAAATATTCCAAAATTCCAAGATACCTGAAATCCAAAACACTTCTGATACCATGCATTTTGGATAATGATACTTACCTGTAGGTATTAATGTGGTGAAATACATTAGCATTCAATTGTTAAACCAACTTTGCATCCTAAAGTAAATACCACTAGTTATGATTCACTGGATTTTGTTTTATATTTACTGGACTTGGGTTAATACTAATTTAAGAATATTTTAATATTTATGTTCATTAGGATATTGGCATGTAGTTTTTTTGTTATGTCCTTGTCAGGTCTTTATTTCTGGAAGGGGTTCATTCATGTGTTTGTAAATTTTATGTGCAGACTCGTTTAGTCTTGTTTCCCATATCAATAGAAACCTTTCTAATTATGAACTGTGCCTTTCCTATTCTGTTAATTCTGTCAGCATTGATGTCTAAATTGACTAACATTACTATAAACACACCATCTTTTTATTATTATTAATGTTTCTGTGAAATCAATTTTCTCATCTTTTCATTTTTAAAAATATTTCAGCTACGTCTCCTGTAGATAGTACACAGTTGCATCTTGCTTGCTTATCTAGTTTGACGATTGACTTTCTGATTGATACGTTCAGTCTATTTGTATTTAGTGCAATTAATTATTTGTTTGAGCTTAAATATTCTTCCACACTACTTATTGAGTTTACTTTCAACAGGCAATTCATTGTTCTTGTTTTAAGTAGTTATTGATATAAAAATTAACAAAAAGCATTTTATAATTGTGTACATGTTTTTTTCTTTTTCTGTGTCTTTTATTCTATCCTGTACATCTGAATTCATATATATATATATACATATAAGATATATGGAAATATATTATATGTATGCAATATATATGTATATATAGCCATACATAGTATAATACAGCATGCAATATTTACCTTCAGTCTATACAACTACATTTTAAAGTATAAAAAAATGCATTAAAATAGTGCCTATTGATCTATTTTCAAGTTTATGCCCCTTTCTTTTGCTGTATATAATATCTATGAATTTCATCCAGCATATATTTCATATATATATATATTTATATGTGTGTGTGTGTGGGTGTGTGTGTGTGTGATAGTGAGGTTGAACCCAGAGGCATTCTACTTCCAAGCTACATCCCCACCCCTTTTTATTTTTTGTCTTAAAACAGGGTCTCAATGGGTTGCTGAGAGTCTTGCTACATTGATAAGGCTGGTTGTAAACCTGTGATCCTTTGGTCTTAGCCTCCCAAATACTGGGATTACAGGTGTTGTACCACCATGACTGACCATGTATATGTTTTAATTCTATATTTTTTGGTCTCCATTTATTATTATAGGGCTTCCATCTTCTCAAAGGAATTATTGAACATATATCATCATATCTACATTTTTCTTAAGAGACAATTCCAGTATCTTTGATCGTAGAATCTATTTCTGTTGATTATTGCTGGATTATGTCCCATTTTATAGTACTTTGATGGCTACCATTTTAAAGCTTTATTTAGTTTAGTCAATCGCTCCAAACAATTATTTTGAAATGCATTCTTTTTTGAGTGTTTAATAATAATTATTATTTGCTTAAGATAATTTATATGGATATATCATAAAATATTTCTCAATTTTTCTGTTGACAGACATTTTGGTTATTTTTAGTTTTGGCTATTACTAGTAAAGTAAGCTATGGTGCACATTTGTGTACAAGTCTTAGTCTTGACCTGTTTGAATTTTTCACGGGAAAACATCATGTTAGTAGAGTGGCTGAATTACATGTTTGGTATATTTTTAAATTCTAAAAACAACAACAACAAAAAGTGTCCAGCATTTCTAAAGTGGTTGAAATTATTTCATAGCACTGGAGTGCTATATGAAATAGCACTGGAATGCTATTATTTCAATAGCACTGGAATGCTATTATTTCAATAGCCCTGGAGTGCTATCATTAAAGATGATCTGTGTCTTTGTCAACACTTGGTATTGTCAGTCTTTAAGTTTTATCCAGTTGAGCGGGCTATGGATTGGTACCACAATGAAGTTCTTCGGTTTTTCTAATACTTCTAATATTTTGATATTTATATGCTGATCTTATATTCTTCATTATTATCAAAGTCATGTATCATGTCTGATATCTTTATGGGTGATTCTACTGCTTTGCAAATAGAATACCTCTTCTTGCAGGTTTTTTGGGTAATTTTACACATCAAATTTTGAAACCTGGGGCAGTCTTTCAGATACAATCAGACTTTACTGGGTAAATATTTTCTGTCATTTCTTTGCTGCATGTATGTCCTTTTTTTTTTTTTTTTGTGGTACTGGGGATTGAACTCAGGGGCATTCTACCTCCAAGCTATACCCCCAGCCCTATTTTTATTCTTTATTTTGAAACAGGGTCTCACTAAGTTGCATAGTGCCTCACTAAGTAGCTGAGGCTGGCCACGAACCCGGATCCTCTGGTCTCAGCCTCCCAAATGCTGGGATTACAAGCGTGCACCACCACGCCCGGCTCATGTATGTCCCTATTACTCTCAACTACTTTATGATGTGAGGTTACAATGCACCGATAAAAGTATATTTAAAAAGAAAAAAATAATTGTGAAACAAATTCATTGTACATCTATATACATTCCAAGAGAGGACTCTAAACATTTCACCTATAAAGGCTCCACTATCTGACTGGTGAGACAGAATTCACACAAGTTAGACAAAGCAACTTTATTATTCACAAATAGTCAGCAAGGGATAACCAAGAAGATTAGAATTCATGGTGAGCCGGTCCCCCAAGGCTCATGAAAGCTGACCAGGACACAGAGAGTCCTATCTACACGTGCCTTATGGGACACTGCATCTGAGGGACCCGTAAAATCCCTCTACCCTGAGTTTTATACACACAGATACCTGGACTGTCTAGGTTAGCACTTTACGGACTTTCTGTTCGAGAAGCGCTGAGAACAGAGCCTGGACTACTCTATTAGGTTCTTCTCTATCTCAGAATATTGCATTATAAGCATGTTCTACAACCATTATTGAACTACAAATGAAAAAGAGGGAATAATTGGGTCTCTAAGGCCATGTTGAAACCTGTTCTATCACAATCACTTTTTTTTTTATAAATGTAATAGTTTATATCAGATGAATTAACAAAGTTAAATTCCTTTTTAAAATTCTCCCTTTTCATATGGGACACTGTCATTAGTTATTTAACCTTGTGGCAATGAAGAAGAGCTTTTTCTCTGAGTTGGTGCTTGATTCTGCCATGGGAAATCTCTCCCTTACACATAAAACCAAGATCAGGCATGTAATATTTGTTCTTTAACGTCCCCCAAGTACATGGTGATGTGGAACACTCTTCATTTGCTTAGTGGTCTGCCAGTGAACTTGAAAATCTGCATGCTGTTTTGTTAATTATGTTTTTAATTGAATCGCTTCATCTGGACAAATAAAGTTGCCAGTTATTAGAAATGTCATCTGAACACAGTAGACCTGTACTGTATTATTTTAGAAGTGTGGAAATATTGTAGTGATCTTGATAATATCTTTTTATCTAAAGCTGAAATTTACATATTTTTAACCCTGACTTCTTACTGAGCTGGATTGAATGTGTATACATTTGGGTTCCCAGTAAACAAATCATTTTTCCATGATTTGTATGTACTCAAGATTCTTGCTTTGAGAAACTGATTCTTTTGGCCAATACTGAAGACTTTCTTTTGTTTTCTTGCTGCCAATATTTGAGATATGTCCTTTTACTCTCCCAGAAAAGATTTTGGAAAGAATTTTTATCCATCAACACTTTGATTTTTTTTTTTAACCTTTTTACACCTCACACAAAAATATGTCATATACTCCCATTGTCTCCATCTCCTTAATAAGAGTCTACAATCTTGTAGGGTTCATGATATCACCAATAATTTTCATTTATATCTTTCTTTAAGTTGGGATATTATCTTGTATATAGTAGGTGGTCACTAAATATTCACTAATATTAATAGTAATTTTTGTGTGTGTGTGTGTGTGTGTGTGTGTGTGTGTGTGTGTGTGTGTGTGTTTCTGGTGATGACACCCAAGAGCGTTCTGCCTCTGGGTTATAACCCTATCCCTATTTTATTTTTTATTGAAACAGGATCTTGCTAGGTTGTTGAGAGCCTCACAAGTTTGCTGAGGCTGGCTTTGAACCTGCAATCCTCCTCAGTGCCCTAAATATTAGTATGATAGACGTGTGCCACCACACCTGGCACTAATTATAATTTCAAAGCTGCCATGGTGCCAGTTTATATGTGTACCACACGAACTTCTTTTACTACTAAACTGTACTATTAACTTCATTTTGATCTCTTGACTTCCTACTTGAAACTGAGTTCTTCCATTTTTTTTTCTTCTATTGGAAGTATTTCCCATTCCATATTTACTTATCAAAATGCAAAACCATTTTAAAAGGATTCATTGCCACCCTCTTGATGAAGCTGCCTCTGATACCCTTTCAGGGAGATGTATGCATTTCCAACTTCAACTTCATTCTCCCTCTCTAAGAACTCAAAGAGCTACTACTTATGGAGAACCTACTATGTGCCTGACAGAGCATTCAATGTTTTATGTTAGATACTTGTAATCTTCAAGCAAATTATGACCCTACATATTAAACCCCTCGTTTCTATTGATGGGGACATGATACTATGAAGTGACTGACCACTTTGCCACATCACAGATATAACAACTGATGAAGCAGATATGGAGGAAATCTGGTGTACTCCAAAAGCTCATTATATCTGAGGTATCTTCCCCTCGTCTTTTTAACACAATATTGCTTTCTGTCATTGTCATACCCTCTGCTGAATAGACATTTTAAGATTATTGTTATTATTATTATTATTATTATTATTATTATTATTATTTTGACAAACTAAACCTCACAAGGAAGTCAATAATTAAATTAGCTAGTCAGGCATGATGGCACAATACCTGTAGTCCTAGTGCTTGGATACTGAGAGAGGGAGATCACAGGATTGCAGCCAGCCTCACCAACTTAGTGAGAACCCTGTGTCAACATAAAAAATAAAAAGGGCTGGGGGTATAGCTCAGAGATAGAATATCCCTGGGCTTAATCTCTAGTACCAAAAAAAAAAAAAATAACCATAACATATAACATAGCATAATATAACATAATCATAACATAGTTAAGAAAGAGCTACACTAATCAAAGCTAAGATAAAAGTGGGTCAACCCTAAAAGAGGGCCTTTTAACACACCTGCTCAGGGCCCTCTTAATGTCTTACAGCTGCCCCGAATGTTTCTCTGTGGGAACACCACTGCTCTAAAAATCATTGCTTTAGCCTAATTTTGTTATAATAATAAAATAATAATAATAATAGTATAATAATAATAAGGATTTTTTGTGTGAAATTTTGGGGTTTTGGAGCTTGTTCTTGATCTAATTATAGTACTTTTGATATAAATCACTCCCAATGAACTGAAGTATCCAAAGCATCTACAAAACTAACAAAAATAAGAACAATGTCAAAGCAACAGCCAAAGTACCATGACAGGCATATCTGGATGAGTATTGTTTATGGTGGCTAACCTGTGGTGGTAACTTAACAGTTCAGACACCTTGATGTAATACACAATCTCTTCCTCCTCCATGACCTTCTCTTATCTCTTCTCTAGACTGCTGAAGGATTCTCTATAGCACTTCCTCACAGGTTTCAAAATTCACTCATTTCCATTCTCCTGTTGAAGTCTATCCCATGCTACTTGCTACCCTCTGTATTGTAATCACATTTAATTTTTTTTTTTTTTAGCACTGCAGATTGAACCCAGGGACAGTCTACCTTTGGTCTATACCCTCAGTTTACTTTAAAATTTGTTTGGGGGTTTAGCTGAGTTGCTGAGGCTTATCTTGAAACTGTGATCCTCCTGTCTTGGCCTCCCAAGTGCTGGGATTACAGGTATGCTCCACCACGTCCAGCTCTATTTTCATATTTTTATCAGTGAATATCTTATAAAGGCCACCTCCACCCATTGGCTTTTATGTGATCCTTTATGCCCGAAGTTGTCTTCCTTCAGCAACTTAAGAAGACCCTGTTACAAAATAAAAAAACAGAAAGGGCTGGGGGTGTAGTTCCGAGGTACACCATTTTTTTTTCTTTCAAAGAGAAAAGATAAAACATGTCCCCAATCCTCTACCATCCTCAATCCCACTAAGCAAACAATCACTTAGGTCTATGTACGCAGAACCATGTATATAATTTTTTTCACAATATTTACCAAAGAGAAACATTTATCTGTCTTTTTTTTCCCAATTAGACACAACTTTTCCAAGGAAAGGGCTGTATCGTATTAATTTCTCATATTCCCAAACCCTTAGCACAGGTATAGCTCTTTGTAGATGTTATAAAAAATGGTGAATGAATGTTTAAGAAAAATGTCCTAAAATATCACACTTCTCCAGCAGGTGCCACCATGCCCTTGAGGTATTGAAAGTTTCTTGTTTTTTACAAATCAAATGCATGCCCTACTTTATTAGTCTAGTTGACATGCACCTGGTTGAAGCTGGAGAATTGCTGGATTCCTCTCTGTGCCACATGCAGGGTGTGTCGGAGGCTGCGCTCTCACATTCTTGAGCTTTTGTTTTAAGACTTAGTGTTTGAATAACACAGCTCAACAAAGCCAAGATGAATGTTTGATTTAGGGACAGATTGCCTCAAAAATATAATACATCTTTATGGGACTATACACATCGAAGGCCATGGTCAAATCATTTGATAATAGGCCAATATAAAGTTAATGCAAAACAGAAAGAAAAGTGACCTAGAAATTAAAAAAATAAAATAAATTGAAGGTACAAAATCTCCTATAGGGACAGCTATCTCTCCAATGTAACATAGAAAGCAGAGATAATCACCATTTTTCATTTATAAAGCAGGAAGATGAAGTCAAGCTGGGTGTGGTGGCCCAGGCTTATAATCCCAGTACTTGGAAGGCTGAGACAGAAGGATCGCAGGTTCTTGGCCAGCCTCAGCTACTTAGTGAGGCATTTTGCAACTTAGCAAGACTTTGTTTCAAAACAGAAAATAAAATAGGGCTGAGGGTGTAGCTCGGAGGTAGAATACCCCTGGGTTCAATAATCCCTAGTACCACAAAAAAAAAAAAAAAAAAAAAAAAAAAAAAAAAAAAAAAAAAAAAAAAAAAAAAAAAAAAAAAAAAAAAAAAAAAAAAAAAGAAAAGAAAAGAAAAGAAAAGAAAGAAATTAAAAAGGCAATTTACCTAGCAGAACTTTAGGCTTTGTAACCTTAAGATAGACTACTTCTAACAATTTCCTTCATTTCATGAGCAACATTGAGAAAATTGACTTAAATAATCAAGATCCTTAGCTGTAAAAAGAAATAAGAATGAAGATGTATTTTAGCCAGTGTGACAGAGAGTAGCCAGTGCCGGGTGGGTCTCCTGGGACGTGTTTTTATATTCTCTGCACTCTCTATGTGATTCCAATGACCAGCACACACTGCTGTTCTTCACAAGGCTGCCCTCTTGAGAGAGCTAGTTAATTAGCAAATAAAAATAGATCTATCATACATTCAACATTAATTCATGCTATGGAAAAAATACAGCCAGGTGAGGGAACAGAGCTGTGCAGGTGAGTGCTATTTTAGATACCGTGCTCAGTTATCATAATGAATTCCAGTTTATTTATTTTATTCTTTTAACAAATATGCAAGTGGCATCTGAATGCCAAACGTTTTAAACCTTACAGATTACCAAAGGAAGACATATGTAAGCTTCTGTGTATACACACGTATTCTAATACATACATATGCATATTACATATGCGTCTACACATACATACATATGTGTATTATCCAAAGGTTTTGATAGATTTCTATCAAGAGATGCTGTTCTGAATGTCTTCTGCTCTCAGAGGATCTCAATGGTCCATGGTTGATAGTTATTCCTAAAATGAGACTTTACGACTTAACTCTGATATGGGAAGGAAACGCCAGCCAATTAGCAGTGAAGAACTCTAACCGCCTTTTCAGTATCTGTCTACCAGGAAAGCTTTGTTATTCTCTATATATTTTGTGTACCACAATTATAATGCATGATTTATTTTATTTTGTTTTTAGTTTTGTTTTTCAGAAAGAATTAATTATCTGGCCGGGCATGGTGGCGCATGCTTGTAATCCCAGTACTTGGGAGGCTGAGACAGGAGAATCACAGGTTCTTGGCCGAGGCTGAGACAGGAGAATCACAGGTTCTTGGCCAGACTCAGCTGCTTAGTAAGGCCCTCTGCAACTCAGTGAGACTTTGTTTCAAAATAAAAAATAAAATAGGGTTGGCCTGTAGTTTGGAGGTAGGATGCCCTTGGGTTCAAACCTCAGTACTGAAAAAAAAAAGAAAGAAAAAAGAGAGAGAGAGAGAGAGAGAGAGAGAGAGAGAGAGAGAGAGAGAGAGAGAGAGAGGAGGAAAGAGAGACAGAGACAGAGAGAGAGAGAATGAATTAACTCTCTATACAAGTCAGCTGCTAGTACTGATAATAAAAGAAGAGAAAAATGAAGGGGGGGCAAAGACACGATGGTTACTAAATAGAGTGGTGCAGAGAGTTCAAGGCATTTTCTTTCCAATTTTATATGGAATCAATAACATATCCTTTGTGTATCCAGGGATGGTAAATGAGACATAGCAAAGTGTCCTCTGAAGATTTTGAAAAGAGATATGATTACATTGGCAAAGATTTCATGGAAGGGAAAATCATTTTCACAGGTGATCACATTTTGTTAGGTAGAAGAATTTGGGGAAGAACTTCCAATTCTAGGGGACAGAATTACCCAAGGCTGATTGATTAAAACAACACTTCCAAGTTTAAAGAATTGTAAGTACTTCTTTCTGGCTAAAAATGTGTAGATTGGGTACAAGAGGGGAGAGGACAGAGTGAAAGGGTTGCCTGAGGAAAACCTTTCATATACTCTAGACAGAGTATTCAGAAGAATACTTGAAAAGAATTGGCTTCAGAAGAATACACATTAGAAGGAAACAAAGGCAGAGGAAGCTGAGTCAGGAGGCAGCAACGGCCTGGTGAAGGTAGAGTTACATGCCACTTTTGCCCAGTGAGCATTCAGTGTTTGCATTCTATTGTGGGAACAGTTGACCCGAAGTGTCCATTTATTGCCTTACTGTGAATAAAGATGAAGGGGGAGAGGGCTGCAATATTAGGTAGGAAAGCACACAGAGGAAAGGTGTGCTGCCACGTGCCAGGCACTGTCTTGCTTACTTCTTTAAGTCAAAAAAAAGAAAAATTGTTGTACTGGGGATGATCCCCAGGGGCATTCTACCTCTGAGCTTTACCCCAGCCCTATTTTATGTTTTATGTTTGGAACAGCATTTCACTAATTTGCTGAGGGCCTTGCTAAGTTGCTGAGGCCGGCTTCAAACCTGCAATCCTTCTGTCTCAGCCTTCCAAGTACTAGGATTATAGGCTTGTGTTACCATGGCCGAGAGTCTTGCTACCTTTCAATACATAATCTCTAAGTCCTAACATATTGTGGGGAAGATATTTATGCCTGTGTCTGTAGCAAAGAAGCATAAGTTTCAGAGAAATTGAATGTACTGCTTCACAGTACCCAGCCAGTGTTGGGATTCTAACTCAAGTCTGACTTACTCCAAAACTCTTGCTTCTATCTCTTACCAGATCACAGAACATACATTATAAAAAGGATTGCAAAGAAAGTACAGCATTCTACATTTCTAAAAGTCAATCTCAGGTCCAAGAGCAGTAAGGAAATAATATAAATAAGCCTAATCCTTTTTGAACTCACTTGTACGCCAAAGTAGTTGAACAAACATACCTTCACAGTCTAATTACAAAGGGAAAGCCAAATTCATTTCCTGTGAATATTTGTTTCTGTTGATTTGTTTTTTCCTTCTTCATTCCTGCATTCTTCTGAGTTGAGAGAGTTGAGTTGAAGTAGAAGGCAATGTTGAAGGAACTTTGCATCTATTATAGGGGGCAGACGTGAAAAGGTTATGTGCTTTTAGTCCAAATGGATTTCCTACTATCTTACCAAATCAGGAAAAATATGAGAGTAACACATTCTGGGACACCACACTTAAACAAAAAAGGGGTCATCATTTTTTATCTTGGGAAAGGTAAACATTGCCTAAAACTATGATTTGTTTGGTTAGTTTTAATTTTAAAATTGTGGCACTCAATATTAACTAGATGATTAAAAAATGTTAAGACTTCAGATTTGATGTGGTTGATTCCTATAGTTAAACCACAGGAGTGAGCAATTGTTTGATTTGGGGAAAATTAAGTAGATTCAGAAATGGCAGTAGAATGGGGAGAACTAGGTCCATCAGGACACATGACTGGCTAATTATTGAATTCTAAAAGAATTATGAAGGTTTGCAGGCAAAAACATGACCTCCTAATCTCAGAAGAGAATAGGGAAGAAGGAAAAGTGGTATTCAGGGGCCCATATTACAAAATCCTTATGAGTAAGAGATACACACTTGATTGGCTCTTTCTCAGCCAACATACGAGGCATCCAGGGCACCCTACCCGAGTCGTCCTCCTACAGTCATTCCCTAGCACGTCATCTTTTAGTTTTTTCTCCACAAATAAATTAGTTTATTTATAAATTTGTTTACTTATCTATTTGTTTGTATGTTAATTTTTACCTTGCTTACCAAATATTAGCATCTTAAAGTCAGAAATCTTGTTCATCAACTCCTTGTATCCAATTGTCCAGAACAATTTATACGAAATAAATAGAACCCTTTCATATACATGATTTTTGAATAACTGAGTAAGTGGATATATTTTTGATGATGATTTAAATAACAGCTAATATTAACCCCATTCAATATATGTAAATTACTTAAAATAGATTTTTAATGTACTAAGTTATATAAATATACTGGTTAACAAAATGGATACCTTCCTGACTGATAAATCATTATCAATATTCCTTAAGCTAAATTAAAATAATTATCAATGAGTGAGAAAGGACAAATATTCTATTCTATGACTAAAATAATCAGGGAAATGATTAATAGTTAATGCTCCATAACAGAATATTTATAAATGGTTTTAGAACATACAGAAATCTGGGAAATTAAACCTTTGACATTAACTGGATGTCTGCCTTAAATTTCAACAAAGAAAAGGAAATAGAATAGCTGCTCTTCCCTTATACTTTCTGGCATTTGGTATTTCTTACCAGAACATAGCACTAATCTGTTATCAAAGTTCTATCACTCACATTAGGTATGGTGGTACACACTTATAATCTCAGATCTTTGGGAGGCTGACACAGGAGGATCCCAGGTTCTTGGCCAGCCTCAGCAACTTAGTGAGGCCATCCACAATTTAGTGGGACTCTGTTTTCAAAATAAGAAATAAGTAAATAAAATAGGCCTGGGGGTGTAGTTCAGGGGTAAAATGTCCTTGGGGTCAGTCCCCAGTACCACTAAAAAGATAAAAAGTTCAATAGCTCAAGCAATAATATTTCTACTAGTTTTGTCTATAGGACTCTACTAGAGAATGAATTTTTGACCAACAGTTTGCCTAGAGAGACACTGATGTAAAAGCCAGTGTTGGACATAAGTATACAGTTGCTTTCATAACTAAGATTACTGAGAATTCAAAGGTGATGACATAATAGGTAATGATTAAAGTGTCTGATGACACTTAGATAATGATGTAAAGATGAGGACAAAAAGAATGTGGTAAAAACTAAAATAATTTTAACTGCTCTTCAGATCAACAACTGGTGTTTTAGTATTAACATTATAATGATAGTATATGAAAAAGTAGTCTAGACTGCTTTTCAGCTTCACAATTTGTGTTTTAATATTAACATATTATGAGAATATTGTTTGCATAATGTAGGATAAATCAAAATATTAATTTTATGAGTTAATTATATCATTCTTTATGTCCTTTCCCAGTTCTGCTCGCAGAAAATGGCCTGCAGACAAAAATCAACTCATTAAATCTGAGCATCCTGAATGCCCAGATTTGTGTTTGAAATATCACTTATTATTAAAACAAACAAAAGGGATTCTTCCATGAGTGGATGATTTCAGTCCTGAGGCAAGATAGACCTGGGGCATCTTAACCTACTAGATAGGTAGGGCCTTATCCGATATTACAAAGGTTGTATCCAAAGAATTGAAGACCCAGCTTATGACACTCACCTTGACCAAAGATAGAAAAAGTAGAGCTTAAAAAAAGATTAACAATGCAATGACTTAAAACCCATAAGACATGATCAAATCCATTAATCTGTAACATTCAGAAAAAAAGGTAATTGGCCATGTTTTATTACTAATAGGGAACAAATTCATAATTTGGAAAACTAGATAAATAAAAGAAAAAAATCAAGCATTTATTCAACATTTCTTTATGAGCTATAAACTGCACAACAAAATATTAAATGGGGGGAAACATTGCTTTATGGAATGGTCTCACATAATCAATGGAGATAAAAAGATAGAATTGGAATATCACCACTTAACAGTCTTCGTCAGCACTCATCAAATACCAATGGCTGTTCACATCACAAAAGAGTGAGCACCAAGAAATAAGTAGCTCTTGGTGGAAGAGCGCGATGATGCCACTTATTCTTGACAAAGACATCGCACCTGAGTCTGATTAAGCTTCTACATCCAGCTGCCAATTTGCAGCTGAACAGAGGAATGTTGAATCGCACCATGAATCTATAATCATCAAAATCCAGAACGTAGGATACTATTGATTAAAGGCCCAGGTTTTGTAAAAAGTAAAAAGCAAGAAATGAAAGCAATGAAGAGGAGTCCTGTTCGTTAAAAGCAAATTAGAGTGGGCAAGTTTTTAAAATTAGGAAAGTCTAGGGAAGCATGCTTTTAAAAGCCCCCCATTAATGCAAGTATGTAATTACTCTCTAAGTTACTCTGAGTGGGACCGGGCTGAGATTGGGATGAGGGACATGTCCAGCCTTCTGGTGTCCCTTTTGCTTATGTGACACTGCTTGGACACTGATTGTGGCTTGCAGCTCAGTGTTTTTCAGTGAATTGCATATCCTTTGTTATTGACAAAAGGCTGAGCCATTATTTTAGCATGAATATTCATGCCTCTATTTAATGGCATGTTTTGGTGATATTTTTCACTAGCAAACAAAACAAAAAAATAATAAGCAGCAGGTAAGCGCTCCCCTTCAGAACTTTTGATAATAAGAGGAGAGACAATGTTTTCACTACATGGAGTGACATGAAAAATACAGTTGCAATTTGAGAATATTTTTTTCCCCTTTTCACACAAGTTAAATTATATCAACATGTTACCTCTTATTCTCACAAATATGTGAACTCTGGACTCAAAATAAATACTGGAAATGAAAATCTGAGTTTATATTATGCTTCTAAAAAGTAAAGGCAGAATAAATTTCTGCCTTGACAAAGCTAAACAAGCCTTTAGTTGGCTTTAATTAAATAATGCCTTTTTTTCTTATCGATAATACTAGATAATATAAAGAATAACCCCTTCCTTCCTTCCTTCCATTCTTTTTTTTTTTTTATTAAAAAAACACTTCATTATAGTAAGAGGTTTGTAGGGATGAAATCTTATTCAGAAACTAATAATATATTTCTTAATATTCTAGATTATACATACGTCTACATTTTGCAGATAGAAAGGCCTGTTATGGCAGGTCTTTCTAGCAGTTGCTATACTGACAGTCCTACAAAATACTCCCGCTTTGCAAGTGTCAGAACAAATTAAGTAGTTGTGATTTGCTCAAAGACACTCCCCAAAAGTCAATGGTGGAGTTGAATTTTGAGCTAAAGCTTCTGTCTCCAAATCCTCTATTAGTCCTTCCAAACTGAGGGACAAGTTCCAGCATCTTTGTCAGGTGTTTACACCATCTGTTACCACCTTAAAAATTCTAGATCATACTGAAATGCTTTAGGAAAGGGGGGCTCTCTTCTCTTTCTAATCAGCAAATAGAGAAGAGATGGGGATTTAATAAATGAACACTTTCCGCAGTGTTAGTTTCTTTAACTTTAATCACTGAATTCCAGGCCTCATTGAGATAACTCAAACAATAAACAGCCATCGATGGCAGTCTTCAAATTAATTGTTAAACCCAATGAAATTACATATATTAGGGGTAGTACAAACAAAGATGGCAGTAGAAGGAGGAAGTAAGAAATAAGCAAAGTAATTAGAAAGAACTGGACTAATTTAATAATCCTCATTCCTCAGAATTCACTATCCTAATCACCTGTTGAAGCACAATGTTTTTGCCATTGCACTCATCCAACACCCAGTTGTTTGGAGTATAGGCAGGGTTAAACTGGATTCTGGGAGAGCTTTTACCTTCACTTGGTGCTAAGGACAAATGAACAATCAACTATGCAAATATCACAAGCAAGGGGAACTGTTTATCTACACATATACTAATTACTCAAGTATTTACCAGGACGGAGAAGCACCAGCAGGATAATTGGGTATTATTTGGGCACACGAGATTTGGGAACATTTTAATCATCCTATTTCTGAACCCCTTTACATTTTTCTTTTAAATATCTTTTATTCCTTTTACTCAGGACATCAAAGTTATCAAGATACAGGCTTAGGCAGAATGACAGGTAAAAATAGGGGGAAGGGGAGGAGAGTCTGGGTAAAAAAGACACTCTCCATCCCAAAGCCCTTGCTGAACAAGGTTCACACAGGAGACTCACTGGGAGCATGGGCTTCTGCACGTTTTTTAGAATATTTATGTGCTGAAATTCATCATTCACCCACTTCTTAAAATTCTGAATTGTTCTGAATAATATCAGAAGCAGATAGAACGCATTTCCAATCCCCACCTCAATTTCTTCTTTCTATTCAGCCTACAGCTCAGTTATGAGAACTTCTTTAGTAGGTCGCTCTGTGACTAAAAAAAAAAAACTGTATGATTAGGAAATTCTGGTCTGTGAGGTTTTTCCCCCCTTAAATAAGTGAACGTAACTTGATTGATAGAAATCTTTTTTGAAAAAAAAATATTTCATAATGTTACCATTTGGAGAATCGGAATGATGTGTACACTATTCAAGGGGACTCTCTGTATTATTTCTTATAAATATTTTGTGCATATATAATTTCAATTAAGAAATATGCAATGGATCGGGAATAATATTATAACTCTCAGAATTTTCCACCATAACTAAATGATTACCTTTTGTATGATCAAAATTTACCTTCATATACACACAAAGGTAGTGAAAAAAGTGAGAAATGTCAAATTGAGGTTCAACAAAGCCAAAAGAAGAAACAGAAAGTTTACAAGAAAGTACATTTACTAGATAGCAGCAGAAATAAGTAAGACAATATCTTGGAACTGCACATAAATTAAATGTATTAATCATCCATTCTCTGAATTTGCTTAGTATCTAGCTACCTATTTTTATTATGAAAAATATTCCAGAACAAGAAAGGGTATATCATGAAAACTCACAACAATAACAAACCGTATTGACAATTTTTTCATTAGAGAAAATATGTAAAATAGCATAAAAATGTAGTTTGTCATATTTCAAACCTTTTTAAAAATTGCTGTGCCCTAATTTAAGAAAAATTGCATTTTAAAGACAGGAATAAAAATACGAAAAAATGATCAAATATCCCGGGAAGAAGAAGGAAAAGGCATCGTAATAACATTTTAATAAATGAAAATAATGTAAAAAAATAATGTTGAAAGTAAGAGTTTGAGCAGTGTAAAACTAGAAATTCTGAAGTTAAAATTAATCTGTGATTCACAACGTGTGTGTGTGTGTGTGTGTGTGTGTGTGTGTGTGTGATTTATAGAAGGTAGAGTTTTTTCTTCTTTGGCCAAGAAACTATAGTTCTTCAATGAACTCTGAGCTGCTTCTATTACTGGACTGTGGAGGATAATCTCACTCTTTGCTCAGAAGGTTCTTCTAAGAGCTGCACTTTCTCAGTAGGAATTTCCAAGTTCTCATAGTAATTTAATTCACAACTGTCTAGAGACCTCAGGTATTCGTAGGTAATTGTTAAACATGAAGGTAAGTTGTAAGTTGGAAGGAAATATATTAAAATCTTAAAGTTCAGAATTGAAAAGTTAATTGACCCTTTCAGAAAATGCAAATGGAAAGTTCCTCTTGACAAAGTGGGTAGTCACTGAAAGAAGCTGTCAGCCTTAGGAGAAAGCTAGGAGAGCTCTACTTTGGCTTGCTTTATACCAGTAATTTTAAATATATTTGAATGTATTATGAAAACATATAGTTATATAGATGAACCAGGTTATTCAACTCTGAGAACTCTGGTGAGACTTGTACCCCAGCAAATCTAGACTGAATTTTATATCTTTCATACCCAATGAAAAGCATAGAAAAGGCTTCGGAATCAATAGGAACCCTTCTGTATGACTACCAGTGGGTATAATCATAAGAATTCAGCCTTAGGAGTTGGGCACGGTGGTACATGCCTGCAATCTCAGTACTTGGGAAGCTGAGGCAGGAGGAGCTCAGATTCAAGGCCAGCCTCAGCTACTTAGCACTACCCTCAGCAATTTAGTGAGACTTTATTTCAAAATAAAAAATAAAAAGGAGCTGGGCGTCATGGCGCATGCTCGTAATCCTAGCATTTAAGGATGTTTTGGCAACACTAGGTTGTCACCAGTGGCTTTAAGTTCGAGGCGGTCTTTGTAATGTTGTCTGGGGTTTTTTGATTCGCATTAAATGTAGAGAATTTCACATACATTCTGAGTGAGTGTAACAACTCTTCACCATGTCCTGGGATTAAGAGGATCTTGAACACGTGTGAATTTATAGCTGTGTTGGATAGAAGTCCTAGATGTGCTATCTCTGCTTCTGTGCTTCTCTGATTTATTAGTGGATCCTGGAATAATAATAAGATGATAGACATGATCATGGAAGGTGATAAAAAATCAAAGGCATTGGCCCTTACCAGTGTCGCTAACGACACACAGTAACTTGTATAGACAACCCATCCATCCTCTCCATCCAAATGAGCCCTGTGGATGCAATTCCTAGAAACAGCACCATGGTTGCTTCTAGGAATTGTCAGGAATTCTGAAGATGATTGTAGTTGTTGATTTTAACAAGTGATGCTATCAACAAGATTCGCTGTAGGAGTCTGCTTGAATACATGCCTTCAAAATTCTTTCACTTTCAGAATTCCTGGGTTGTGCTTAGTGAGTGGTTGTGAGTCTTCTGTGGAGAACTATGGCTTTCTGTCCATAAAAAGTTTGACCGATTGCAGAAGAGCACTTATTTCAGTGGCTACTGTGGAGAAAAGATAAAGTTCTGCGTGTAATAGTTGATATGCATCCTCCTGAAATCCAACATCCCAGACATGGAGAGTGGAGCCCTTTGTCAAGAAGCTAATGGTCCAGTGGGTCTTCCTCCCGCCTGTGCTTGACATTACCCTTCTCTCTCTCTGTTTATTCCTAGAATGCAGTCCCAACAGTACCAGCAGCAGCGTCGAAAATTTGCAGCTGCCTTCCTGGCATTCATTTTCATTTTGGCGGCTGTAGGCACTGCTGAGGCAGGGAAGAAAGAGAAACCAGGTAAGGAGAAGAATTATGAAGAGATGTTTCGTCAATTAATGTCCTTCTAGCCCAGCTGCCCAGCTACATGGCATGGGGGCGGGAGGGGGCGAGTACTGGGAATTCAACTCACTGTAGTCTTGCTAAGTTGCTGAGGCTGTCATTGAACCTGTGAGCCTTCTGTCTCAGCCTCCCAAGAACTGGGATTACAGATGTGCACCAGCACACCTGGCTCCAGGGACCTGCTTTTAATCTTGCTTCCCACTCCTTTTTCCCCTTCCTCCCTCCCTCCCTCCCTCCCTCCCTCCCTCCCTCCCTTCCTTCCTTCCTTCCTTCCTTCCTTCCTTCCTTCCTTCCTTTGTTCCTTCTCCCCTCTCTCCCTCCCTCTTTTATTTCTAATTATTTAGAGAGAACTAAGAAATATTCTCTTTTGCCCACTGTAAGTCCTAACGTATGACCGTATTACATTCTACATATATACAAGATGGACTAGAAAGCAGGTACTTCTATAAAAGAAGAGACTGTCAGATAGTTAAGCCTAAAAAAAGTATGAAGGCACTCTAACAGTTGTTAGATTTACCATTTACTTATGTAATCTCTTTCTCAAATGATGCCGTACAATGATTGTTTTTAAAATCTTAAATTTACAAAGGACAAAACTTAAGCCCAGAGTGGATAAAGCAGCTCTCCTATGCCCCTCCCACAGTCATAAGTAGGCTATGGAACTGGGAGACTGTTTATATCTTTGAGCCACCGTACTTCCATTATGTTATCCATCTACAAGACAAAGAAAGGGGCATCGACCTGCAGTGAAATATCTAATCTGATTACTGTTGCTTATAATAGAATATTATCTCATGTTTTTAGATTTAGTTGTCTCTGACCATGTCTACCTCTCTCTCTTCTATGGAAATGTTTTCTTCTAAAAAGAGATCACTTCAGTAAATCACTTTGAACAGTCTCTGGCACATGTAAGAGTTTAATTAATCATAGCTGTAACTTCTTCCCCTTTTAATTAATTAATTAATTAATTAATTAATTTGCGGTACTGGGGATTGAACTCAGGGGCATTCTACCTCGAGCTATAACCCCAGCCGTATTTTTTTTATTCTTTATTTTGAAACTGGGTCTCACTAAGTTGTGGAGTGCCTCACTAGGTAGCTGAGGCTGGCCTCGAACCTGGATCCTCCAGTCTCAGCCTCCCAAATGCTGGGATTACAAGCGTGTACCACCACGCCCAGCTTCTTGATCATTTACTCATGTGATCATTTGACTGTCATCTGCCACATTCCTACTGTTTTCTGGACAAGAAGGTTAGAGGCAGAAGTCCCAGGTCTCACAACTAAAGCACTCAGGAATGAACTTAGTCATACCCAGGAGATAAAGAGTTTTCTGCATGTTGATTATTTTTGCTTCCTTCTTGCCAGAAAAAAAAGTGAAGAAATCTGACTGTGGCGAATGGCAGTGGAGTGTGTGTGTGCCCACCAGTGGGGACTGCGGGCTGGGCACCCGGGAGGGCACCCGGACCGGAGCCGAGTGCAAGCAAACCATGAAGACCCAGAGATGTAAGATCCCCTGCAACTGGAAAAAGCAGTTTGGAGGTGAGTTTCCCTCTTCTGTCCTATGGAGTCAATCTCCTGCTCAGAGAGAATTCTGGAATATTTATACCAAGTGTCCTTTTGAGGTTGAGGTTGAACATGACTGTTTTATATGTATGGTACTGGGGATTGAACCCAGGAGCATTCTGCGTCTCAGTTACACCCCCAGCCATATTTTATTTTATTATTTTGAAACAAGGACTCACTAAGTTGCTGAGGGTCTCGCTAAGTTACTGAAGCTGGCTTTAAACCTGCGATCCTCCTGTCTTACCTTCCTAGGTACTGGGATTACAGGCATGCACCACCATGCCCGGCACGATTTATTTTAAAGAAGCTATTTTGTCAGGTGCAAGGTGACCAGGCATCCTACCTAACCCGAGGGTTTCTCAACTTCAACACTAGTGACATTTCAGGCCATGCAATTTCTTGCTGCAGAGGCCGTCATGTACATTGTAGGATTTATCACAGCAACTCTGGTTTCTACACACCAATTTCCAAAAACGCTCTTCACTCTCACTAGTTGTGAAAACTAAAAATGTCCTCAGATATTTATGACCAAATGTTCCATCGGGGTCCAAATGATCCCTTGGAGAGAACCACTGCCTCGTTAGCAGCTGCATCAATTATGCCACTGTGCCTTCTAATAATGTTCATGGAACTATTGGAGAAAACTCACTCTCGCCTTCCTTTCCTTCTTCTATGTTTTTTTCCCCCTTTCTTCCCTTTTCTGTTTATTCTCCTCCTTCTCCACGTGTGTCTCTGTTACTCTCAAGCTTTCTGTCTTTTGATCCTTCTCCATCCCCCAAAGGTTCAAAGATTTACTTACTGAATCCAACAGGGTTGGTCACAGCCAGTTTTCATGGATTTTTCCTCTCACTGACTACAGACAGCCTCATGCTGACTTGATCTATCTACTTGAGACAGATTGTCTTCACACTTTTACCTTTAACTCAGTATGAAAGCCCCAGGCCTTTTCTCTTTCTTGGCCATTATGAGACATGTCCCAAATGTCCTATCTGTGTGATACAGAAAAGTCATGTACTATGGTCTAGGCAAGTGAAGAAGGATGATAACATCTGTCGTGTCTCTACTGTTTACTGGACAATAAGGATAGAGGTAAACAGCTCAGTCACTTGCACATGTGTGTGTATCTCTCCTTCTATAACCTTTGGGGTATGTTTTTTGAGTATGGGTAATTGAACTCAGGGGCATTCTATCTCTGAGCTATACCCTCAGACCATTTTATTGTATTATTTTATTTTATTTTGAAATAAACTCTCACTAAATTGCTGAGGCTGGCCTAAAACTTGTGCTCTTCCTGTCTCAGCCTCTCAAATACTGGGGTTATAGGCAAATGCCACTACGCCTAGCTGGGGTACTTTTTTGAATGACAGAAAGCTCTGTAAAGGAACACTGAACTCTAGTTCAGACACATTTAGTCTTAAATTGTCTGTAAGCACCTTAAAATTCCACCAGTGAAAAGTTTTAGACTTGCATATTAAAAGATTCAGATCTAAGCTGGGGCGTGGTGGTGCACACTTGTAATCCCAGCATTTGGGAGGCTAAGACCAGAGGATCCAGGTTCGAGGCCAGCCTCAGCTACTTAGTGAGGCACTCTGCAACTTAGTGAGACCCTGTTTCAAAATAAAGAATAAAAAATAGGGCTGGGGGTAGCTCAGAGGTAGAATGCCCCTGAGTTCAATTCCCCAGTACTGAAAAAAAAAAAAAAAAAAAAAAAAAGAAAATAGAAAGAATCCTCAAAGCTCAACAGGAAAAAAATAAATACTAGTAAGAAAGTGGGAAGACATTTTACTACAGAGGATATATAGGTGACAGATAAGTGCCTGAAAAGATGTTTGACATCTCCTGTCTAATATCACTATAGACCTATCAGAGTGATTGCAATAAAAAATAGTGGTAACACCAAATGCTAGTGAGGGTGCAAATAAACTAAATCACCCTTATATTGCTAGTGGAAATGTAAAGTTGTATAGCTGTGCTGGAAAAGATTATGACAAGTTTTCTTTTGCAAAATTAAAATGTATCTATCATGCAGTCCAGTAGTTTCTTGGGCATTTGTTCCAGAGAAATAAAAACTTGTGTTTCTACTAAAACATTAATACACATAGCACTTTTATTTGTAATAGCCAAAAGCTGGGAAACAAAACAAAACAAAACAGATGCCCTTCAACTGCTGATTAAACAAACTGTGGTATGCCTATACTTTGGAGGACTGCATAGTAATAAAAAGAAACAGACTATTGCTGCATAGACCTCTGGTGAATCTCCAGGAAATTCTGCTAAGCAACAACACGCCAATCTGAAAAAAGTCATCTACTGTATAATTCTATTTATGTAATCTCCTTAAGATGACAGAATTATAGAGTTGGGGATCAGACTGAGACCAAGTTTTTAGGAGATTTGAAGACTATAGCAATAAAAGATGACCACAGGAGCCTGCCTTGAAACTGTTCTGTATATTCATGGTGATAGTCACTTGTATCTACTTGCAGTGTACACAACTATGAGTTCATATATATAACCGGTGTAATCTGAATAAGTTCTGTGGAATGTACCGACATCAGTTATGTAGTGGTGCTATGGTACTATAAATATGCAAGAAATCACAATTGAGGGAAACTGGGTGAGGAATATGTAGAATTTATTTGTATTATTTCTAACTGCATGGGAATCTACAATTATCCCCATACAAAACATTCAAAACAAAAGCGTGCCTTTATTATCGAGGCACCACAGTAGGCTCTCTCAATATTTTCTGTTTGATCCTCACCTGCCTTTAGCGGAGTGCAAATACCAGTTCCAGGCCTGGGGAGAGTGTGACCTGAACACGGCCTTGAAGACCAGAACCGGAAGTCTGAAGCGAGCCCTCCACAATGCTGACTGCCAGAAGACAGTCACCATCTCCAAGCCCTGTGGCAAACTGACCAAGCCCAAACCTCAAGGTGGGTCCCTGCCATTTTTCCACGATATTAATAGATTGATGGACGCAGGCAATATCTCCATATGTAAGAATCCCATATTTTGTAGAAGGAAATGTTAGGCGAGTTACCTTAAGAAAGGGATTGAAAAAGTTCCACATCCTGAGCATCATACATTTTCTGTTCACAAGCAGCCTGTGAATTCAATTGAAGATCTCCACGTAGTGGGGGGATGGATAATTCAGTAAAACACGTCAGTGCAGACAGTTGATGGAGGCTGAACACATGTCCCAAACTCTAAATTGGAACTAGATCCCCACAAGACAAACTTGCAAAGTTCATAATGCAAAAGATCTTAAATCGATCTTAAATCTCTCAGATTACTGGAAATAGATTTTGCAATATGCAGATAATTATTTTACATTTTTACTTCCTTTATTTCATAACTTGATAGGTGCTATATTTCTTATACTTTTTTCAGAGTAAAATGTTTATCTTTTCAGAGTAAATATTTTTTTTTTTACATTTTCTTGAGGTGGCTTGGTTTACCAACTTTTTTCATCATATAATATTAAAATTTCATAGTGCTCTTTGTCCCAGAAAGTCTGGCTCTGCTTTCACGCTGGAGAAGGTTAACCCAAAATAAACATTATGGCCATGGTTTCAGACCAATAGAATCCCAGCTGAGAGAAGTCATGACAATATTAAACTAGTTTATTTTGTGGATATTATGGGCTGAATTGTGGCTCTTCCAGATTCATGAGCTGAAGTCCTAACCTTAGTACCTCTGAATGTGGCTGTTTTTGGAAACAGGCTCTTTAAAGTGATAACTAAGTTAAAATGAGGTCATCTGGATGGGTTCTAATCCAGTAAGGCTGGCATCCTTACAAGAAGCAAAGACTAGGGCCCAGCACACCCAGGGGGGCAACTGTGTCAGGACACGAGCCATCTCCAAGCCAAGGAGAGAAATCGCAGAAGAAATCAGATCAACCTGACACTTGAATCTCAGACTTCCAACCTCCAGGACTGTGAGAATATAAATATGTGGTGTTCATACCAACCAAGCTGTGGTGCCTTAGCTAACCTAACGCCTTAAGCCTCAGTGAAGATTAAATTAAAATACTCTCTCTTGGGCTCTGCTCATATCTAAGTGCTAAAATAAACCTGAAAACTCATAAGCCTGATGAATTGTAAGGAGATATTCAGAATAATGACCATGAAATAAGTACCAGTAATAAATGAAAATAGGAAAAAAAAAAAATACATCCCCTAGGAGCTGAGGGAGATTACTTGGTTTTCTGCTGGTGGCCAGAAAGGAGAACGGATCTTTTCATGTGCCTAGCTCTTGGGCTCCTGACAGAGTTGTTTATGGAAATGATGACCTCCAATTTCAAGAGGACCAGGTACAGGCTGGACCTGTAGATGGTGAATCTAGGATTCAGGCCGCCCTTTCCAGATTATGGAAATATCTATTTGTAGTGTGTATTTGGAAAGCATGAATCAGGGATGGGATTAGTGCAATGGGTGCTTGTGACAACATTCTTTTTTTTTTTTTCAATGCTGAGGATAGAACCCAGGGGCATTCAACCTCTGAGGTACATCTCCAGCCCTTTTTATTTGATATTTTGAAACAGGATCTTGCTAAATTGTTGAGGATCTCACTAAATTGCTGAGGCTGGCCTTAAACATGCGCTCTTCCTGTCTCACACTCCCAAGTACTGGGATTACAAGTGTGTGCCACTGTGCCCAGTTTGTAACAAATTTCTATGCCTCACTTATGCAGAAACAACTACCAGTCGTCATATCTAGTAAATGAAAAATGTCTCAAAATAGAAGAACTTAGAGATTAGTCTTAAAAATTAACTTATTTTCAAACTAGTTGTTGAAACAAAATATTCAGCATAAATATAAAAAAGGAAATGAAATTAAGGAGCTTTCCATGTTCTAGCACAGTGGTTCTCAACTTGGGGTGAATATTAGAATTTTTTGTGGGAATTTACAAAAATCCCAGTGTCCAGGTATAAACCAGACCAACTAAATCATCATCAGTAGTCTTAAAAACATAAGTGAGCCTTAGAAGATTTCACTATGCAGCCCAAATTGGGAACTACTGTTCTAGTATGAAATCCATTCACAAGAGTCCAAACACACATGCATACTGTCCTAGGAACAGTGGGAAAGAGAAACTGAAGTTTAGTAAAAGAGGAGAAAATGGTTAGGAGAAAGTGATTACAACTTGTAATGGTGGGGCTTGGTGAATGTGGAAATGTTGAAAGTTTAGAATAAACAGGACATGACAAAGACCCTCTAAGGATACTTGGTAAAATTAAGTCTTTTAATTTGACTGGTGGGTGTTTTAATTCTGCGCTTTTCCCCATCTGGTAATATTTAAATTAAGGTTAAAAGTTGGTTTGTTTCAGGCCTTCAGCTTGAAAAACTGGTGGTAAAAATATTTCAAGTGGGTAGACATTCTGTAAATGAATAGTAAATAGTAAATGAATTAAGGCATGCAATTAATAAAAAACGGAGTAGCCTGAGTGAGCGCCATGTTTTAAACTACAGTTATGAATTATATATGTAATTAAAGTGTAATTTTCCAACTTTGTGCATAATGTGCCTTTGTTAAAATTAGCCAGCCTTTTCCTTCTCACCATTTTGGCATTAGAAACTCTGCAGAAAGAATAATCTTATCTTAGGCATTGACCCAGGGAGATATATCAGCTAGGGGGGTTTCTTAGTTGGAAAAACAAATACATCCCATGATATATTTTTCTTGGTTTAAATGAAATGTAACAGGTGACATGTGTGAGCTTACATATTTCTGTATTGTTTTTCTCAAATAACCCTGGATGGATATTACAGGGTTTTTTTGTTTGTTTTGTTTTGGGTTATGTGTGTGTGTGTGTGTGTGTGTGTGTGTGTGTGTGTGTGTGTGTATGTGTGTGTGTATCTCTAATGTTGAGATAGCTTATTTTCTTCTGATCAATGTAAAAGTAAATAATACTTGAATGGAATTTGTATTGTCATTATCACTTTCTGTTTCTACTCATGTGCATTGCTCCCAGTATTTTACAGACATTCTCTCACAAAGTTCCATAAGGCCTTCTAGGTATATATTATTATAAAGGAACCCAGCTGGGCATGGTAATCCCAGTACTTGTAATCCCAGTACTTGGGAGGCTCAGAGTGGAGGGAGGATCTGAATTCATGGCCAGCCTCAGCTACTTAAGAGACCCTCTGCAACTTAGTGAGACCCTGTTTCAAAACAAAGAGTGAAAAATAGGACTAGGGGTATAGCTCAGAGGTAGAATGCCCCTAGGTTCAATCTATAGTACCGAAAAAATAAAAATAAAAAAATTAAAGGAACTCGAGGAACAGTGGTGAATTTATTTTCTCCGGGGTCCACGTCTAGTAAATGACAGATCCAAGATTTAGCCAACTCTAAATTCATGTTCCCTTTGGTGCCCTGCTGATATCTAACTTAAATCACATATGGGTATGGGCTAACCTCCACGGGTTCTATTTTCTTTTGAAGTAAGTAAAGGTGAGCTTTGTAAAGCCCAGTACCAGTGTGCCAAGTGCAAGAAGACATTCTCTACAACATTATTATAAGGCAATTGCGAAAGATACCAAGCAGAACATATTTCAGGTGGACAGAGACTCGGCCTGTTTGTTCTCTATTGTACCTAGAACAAGGGGCAGCACTTAACAGGTGATAAACAGATATTTATGTAATAAGGGTAAACAGAAAAAAAAAAAGTTTTGCACATGTAATCCAGCAAAGTTGAGTGGAAATCGCAGTAATTCGTTACCTAAACTTTCCCCAAAGTTTACTTATATGATTATAAGTACTTATATGATTATAAGTACTTTTCTTCCTTTACTGAGAAAAGAGTAAGTTGTCAACGTTTTCTCTTATTTTAAATCAGCGCAGGAAGAGGACAGAGAGAAGTAGGGATGGACTACTTTTAACTAGGCACTGTGATAAGAGCTCCATATTACTTACTGTAAACCTCAATGCAACTCTACGCAGTAAATTTTATTTACCTACTTTGTGTGAGAAAGCATAGGTTCAGAGAGGTTCAGGGACTTGCCTGGGATTTCACATCACAAGTTGTGGAAGCAGGATTCAAATCCATAGTCAGACCAACACAAAGAACCTCCACCTCCTGCCTCTTGGCATTATAAACTCATGGGGAGCTCTAGGTAGATTATTTTTCTGTCTAGAATTGCTAAATGGTAGAGCTTTTAAGGAATTTGCCCATCTGGTCTAATGTTCATGTAACAAATGAGGACAGAGAAAATCAGTAACAGTCATGTTCATCCTGCTGTCTAGTAGTGGAACCAGTTCAAGGCTTTGTTCTTACTTAACATTATTATTATTATTATTATTATTATTATTATTATTATTATTTTGCCCTTTTTTCATAGGAACTATCAGAACAGAACTTTTCATAACAGCCAGACTTTCTGAAAAATGACATAGGATATTGTATTCTTGAAGAGAAACATAAGTTTAATGATACTATATAATCTAGTCACTGAGTTCGTAGCCAACAAGTATCTCCATCTCATCATTATTCTCTCAACACATGTTCAAGTTCAGTTTTATTTGGCTTATTTAACTTGTTTTCTGTTTTGTTTTAGAGAACTCCCAAAACTTATTTCTTTTACTTTCTTACCTCTTTCATTTTGAGAAATGATACTGCATTAACATGAAAACTGCTAGATTTCTACTGTGAAAAATATACCTTTAGCTTTTAGAATAGAACATAAAGATGTTGATAAGGCTGTGACCACTCAACATTAAATTGAGGGAGAAGTAGACAATGTCTTTGTGACTTTGTACTGATAAAGCTAAAAGACATATGGTCAGGAAATATGGGTAAGCTTAATATTTAGAATTACCATTTAAACACTTCAAAATTTCTAAATATATCATGTAAGTTAAAAATTGCCTTACAATTCATCCCAGTCTAGCCCAATGGCATTGTTTTTTTTAAGGCATAGAAGTCCTACCTATGGCTCTGTCAATTTTGTGTAAACACTACACTTTAGCCTGAGTCCGCAATTTCAATGATATTGGATATCAGGTTGTCGCCCCTTACCTAATGATTCTCCCATGTGTAAGTCCACTTGATACAAGGAAAATTTGCAGCCATCCACTCTATATTATATACCCAGAAGAAGAGAGAGCATTGATACTGCTATGTAGACATAACAATGAAAACATAATAGTTTGGAAGGCAGCTTTCCTGGGGATGGAAGCAGTATTGTTTTGAAGAAGGATAATTTTGCCTTGACTGGAGAGATTGTAATCTGAATTTGCTTAATGATTAAAAGAGTCTTAACATGGATAAATTAGTCTACAATTGTGTTAGAGACTTTAATTTTTACTTTCTTGGGAATAGAGAGGAGGAGTTTTAATGAATTAAGTTTAATTTCATGAACGAAAAAAACTCTGCATTTGTTAGGGTTTTTAGGTATAATAAGGTCTACTCTGGGTAGCTTAGCCAAATACTATTTATTGAAGGGTATTGTACAGTTCAAGGACTCTCCAGGAGAGCTAGATGATCTGGCTTGGATCCTGCAAGGCCAAGAATAATGACTGAGCCAAACCTTCTGCTGAAGTCCCACCGCCCAGCACATATAATATGATGACCAGACTCCATCATAGCATCTATCTCTCCAACCAGAGGACTCTCCTACCTCCTTTCTCACCAGAATAGCCAATCTCTGCCTCTCCAGCCTCTGCTGGAAGTTACTCCAACCTCTAGATCTCATTAAAACATACCTGCTCCATAGAAACTAGGTCACATAGAAAATTCTGCTGCAAGGGATTCTGGGAAATATGTATGTGACTTTCTGAATTTAACCTAAAATATAAGAAAAGACACAGAAAGGGTCTGGAATTGGTATCTAGGGAGCTAATCTGCCAGAGTGTGCAGGAGCCTTTGAATGTGTTGGAAACTATCATTAGACTGAATCGTCTTCTACTCTTTGACTGGAGTAGGCACAGATGCTACTCCATGGAGAAAAAGTTGCCCAAATCAGTTTTATTTGGAACAGTAGAATACTCTACTATAGAAAGGGTTAGGCCTCTCCTCTTTGGAGCCATCCATATTTTTCTTTTTCCCCTGGTGCTAATTAGTCTGTGAACAGCAAAGAAAATTGGAAATTAAGGTCATTCTGTGTTGACAGCTCTGTGGAAAGTGTCAGAGCAGCCAGATATGGTGGCACACACCTGTCATCTCAGTACTTGGGAGGCTGCGACAGGAGGATGGCAAATCCAAGACAAGCTTCAGCAACTTAGCAAGAGACTCTCAGCAACCTAGTGAGACCCTGTTTCAAAAGAAAATGTTTTTAAAAAGGGTTAAGGGTGGGTCTTAGAGGTAGAATGTCCCTGGTTTCAATCCCCAGTACCACAAAAAATGAAAAAGGAAGGAAAGAAGGAAGGAAGGAAGGAAGGAAGGAAGGAAGGAAGGAAGGAAGGAAGGAAAGGAGGGAGGAAGGGTGAGTTGGCCAGAGCAGAGGACTCATCAGAGGACAAGTCACTCTTTCCAGGCCCGACATGTTTCTTAGGGGGCCCCTTAGAGGACTGGCTCACTGTGGAATTGAAAAACAGCAAGACAAGAGGGGCTTCCAGGAGGGACTCTGCGCCGTGCAGCCCATGGAGTAGACGTCTGTCACTGGAGTACAGTGCTGAGCTGGGGCTGGCCCTAGGGCTTGTGTGGGAGGTTCCAAGGAGCCAAAAATTTCCTGGGGGCTGCAGATGATGTTGCCTAATGTTCACCTTGGAACATTCTAGACTCTTGGATTATTGTTCACATGGCAGTTATTGGTCATTGCTTTTTAAATAAGATGCAGAAATAAGGGGTCTCGTGACGCTCCTTTTGGTCCCAACAAGCCAGCATGGCATTCAGAGCAGCCTCAGAGATTGTCTGGCCCGGGGATTTTCTCAAATGCTTCCTGCGGCAGGCAGGGACGGAAACACCTGGATGGATGTCTGTATTGCAGGTGGTTCGGGAATGAGCGTTCATCCTTCTTGCTGTCAGTAACAACCCTCAGTCTGCTGCCACCAGGTCTGTGTTGAATTTCCCTGCTCATGATTCATGATAACCCCGGTTCCTTTTATTTCTTCCCAGTGATTTCAGTTTTGCCATGGTGTAGCTCTCTGTTGGACAGCAGCCTGGCCTTCTCTTAGGTTTGAGAATTCGTCTTTAGAGATCAAAAGAACAGCAACTCTTTAAGTGCAAGGCTGCACTGTGTGCAGGACACAGCTCTTGGCAGCTGATTATTACATGGGGAAAGGGGGTCAGTAAAATGATATTCCCAGCATTCTCAGTTCTTTCCTTGCTAAATAGAATCTTTTGTTAGTCTTTTAAAGATAAAAAGAAGTTCCCCAACATTCTTTTTTCTATTTAGGGGCCTTGACATCCCCCTTAGGAATGAGCATGGCAACGCTGCAGATTGGTTTCGCTAGGCTGAGGGATTTTAATTCTGTAGCGAGAGGTTGAAGGGTTGAATGGGCTAGCCTGGGACCTGCTCCTTCCCCCAGACCCATCGGCAGGGGCAGGGGAAGGGCCAGAAGAGGCAGCATGGGGTGCCTGGTGGGAGTTCTGTGTTTTCTTGATCAGAGGGAAAAACTCTTCTTCAGTTGGCTCTAAAGGTTTTACATTCCTTTCTTATTCTCCTTGTGGAAATGCCTTTGAACACCTGCATTTTATTTTTCATCCTAAAAAAATTGTCCTTAGAGTGAGAAGATCTAATTCTGTTCCTTTCTTATTGGAATATGTTTTTTCTTCCGTAAATTAGGGTTGACAATGAATACCTTGTAGCAGGAGGGTTAAGATGAAGTGAAGGACCACAGGAGCAAATGCTTGGTAAATGTGCAGTGTATTTGAGACTATATGCTTTCCCCCCCCCCCTCAAGTGCATCTCTTGAACTAGGTGTTTCTCTCAGCATCTTTTCAGGCAAAAGAAGAATTATGATGATTACAGTAGTAACAATAGTTATTAATTATTGAGAGTCTCGTGTGTTTATAGTTTAGTACGTTGCTAACACATGGTGTCATTGTACATTCATGAAACTCTAAAACAGTTCTTATTATCATCTTTTGCTTTATATTTGGGGAAACTGAGGCTTTAGAGAAGTTAGATGCTTAGTGTATGATTTACACCTTATCAAGAGAGCGTCTAGGAAATACAAAGGCTGCCTGACTCTATATATCCTGGATTATGCACAGTGTCTTCCCTTTGTCTAAGTTTCTTATCTAAGTAATGAATTTCAGATCCATCTTGCCTCTTTAGTGGGACATGCTGCTTAGGATGCATCCTGACAGGACTCTTGCCTGATCCATGGCCCAGACATGTCAGTATACTCCGCCCCAGCCAAGCCAACTCCAAATCTCAGGAGATGGCTGAATGACCATGATTACTTATGGATCTATTTCTCCGCATCTATAGTCCTCACAACCTGTAACTGTTCTCCTTCTGTTCTTCATACCTTTCTGTTCATTCTATAATCATGGCCTCTTCATTCAATAAATACTCATTGACTAATTGTACTCTCCTAGAGTTAGCACTAAGGGAAAAAGTAATGACCTTCATGGACTGATATTGTGGTCAGAGAAGCAGAGAGATGCGTCCCAATGTTTGGCACAGAATGACAAATGCTATGAAAAAGAAACCTAGTTCTTTGGCACTGCTTCTAATTAATTCATATATTTATAAAATCTATTAAGAGTCTACAATGGAGCAAAGAGTATGGTAAGTGCTAGTGGTATTAAACAAACAAGTTTTCTTCCCAGTTACTACCATGTTCTAATGGTAGTAAGTAGACAATAAAAACACAAATAAATAAATAATTATTAAAGTGATAATGACATATTGAAATAAGTGACCTTATAAACTAAACTGGGCCAAGAGACAGAGTGGCCCAGAGGGAGTAGGTTAGAGAATAACCAGGGAAAGTCTCTTTCAGAAGGTAACTTGAGTTTGGTCTTGAAGATAGAACAGGGAGTAGTCATATTAGTTCTATGAATAAAACAAGAGGAAGTTCAAAGTCTCTGAGACCAAGACCAGCTTGTTTTGCTCAAGGGCCAGAAAAGAGATCTGCATGAAAACTTGCCAGACTTCCCTTATCCAACACTTGACCACTGCCTTCTCTGAGAGGGCTCGCTCCTCTTATAAGGCATTTCTATGCTGTTCTGAGTGCAGATTCACCTTACCTGGCAAAGAAACCCTTTGCAAGCCACATCTTATTCCACTTTTTGAATTACTACATCTCATAGGCCCTACTCCATGAAAAGAACTCAATTAAGCGTATTAACTTGAATGAACAAATGGTGTACCTGGCTAAACTGTCCTGTTCTGACTCACTAGGATACATTATTCATTCACTGGCTTCAAATATGTACAGAGAAGTTGTTGAAGCACATGGAGCTAGCTCACCTGCCAGAAGAAGCATCCAGGTGTCTCACTCCTATCCTTCATAAAGAATTTTTGGTCCCAATTGTCAGTGCAAATGTGAGAACTGGGAACCATAAATATACGTGGGGTTTACCTTGCACTGTGTGTCTGCTTTCATCTCCCTGGGTAAATTCCATACTTGGAGGCTCATTAGCTGAATACACACAAAACAGCCATATGATAATTAGTATTAAGGAAGGGAGTGTAAGGTTCACACTAATTACTTACTGGGTTGAGGACCCTGATGTTTTTCTCCACCCCTCCCCCCAGGAAGCTTTTGCATTTATCCCTAGAAGTTAGAACCTTCTGAACTGAGAATTTCTTCTGGTGTTTTACATTGTAGTATTGTCATTTATTGAGTGTCATAAAGGTAGGCTCTATTTATTGACTATTCATGAGATGACAGGCATTATGCGAAGTCCTTAGCATACATTGTTTCCCTTAATCCTTACTGCAGCCCCAAATAATTTTATTCCCACTTTATGATTGGATTGCAATGCTCTCCTGAGCACAGCACTGTAAATTACAACATCTCATATGGCCTTGTCTGTGACAGGACTGGGTGACTTTGTGTAAGGTCACCCAGCCTGTCAATAGTCAACCTTGAACTTGAAGTCTGAAAAATGTGGGTTTTCAGAGTTCTTTTCTGTGATACCCAATGTTTCCCAAACGTAATGCTTCCTGAAGGTCTCTTTGGACATTCTAAAAAATAATAATAATTTGGTTTTTGTGAATAATAATTTTAAATTGCTCATATAAGTATATTTCTGGATAATTTGTGACTGACTCTTATCAAATAACTTTTGCCCTGAGCTTGACTTCTTATAATAATTGCATTGACACCAATGGTGACTTTTAGTGCTCTGATTTCTCAAACAGGGGTCCTTTAAAGGGGCTACATTTCTTGAAAGTAAGAAATATTGGTGTAAGGCACCCGGTTGTACCTAGGCCCCCATCACTCCGGGCTGGGTCCTAGACTGCATTCAGATGGCCTCCTCTCTGCTGTCAGAGGCTCCATGCTTCAGCAAGATCTGAGGCGCTGCTGTCCTGGTAACAAGCCCCGTCGTTGGGGACACATCTTACACTTACAGTGACTCCACTCAGCCTCCACTCATGCAAAGCCTCTGGAAACCCACAGGGAAATCAAAGCAGCCTGGCTGGCGCTCAGCGTGCAGAGGCAATGGAAAGAAAAAGTAAAGACCTTTTCTAGGAGAGTAAACAATATTTGTAGAAGAACTCATCAGAAACCCAAGGGCACGATGCAGGTAAAGAATAATTTCTGGTGTCCTGCTGCTTAGGCACGGAGGAGGTCAGGCCCAGAGATATTTATGGCAGGCTAACACATTCACAGCCCTCCTTCTTGCAAGGCTTTTGAAAATCATTTTCATTCTACAGGAAATAGAAAGACATTGTTTTCATATCCTTACCCAGGCGCATAAGAATAATAAGCTCGGCTTTGAAGGCTGCTGTCTGAAAACATGTAAAGAAGTTCAGGGAAAGCTCTTCAGGTGCTGCCTTGATTGCTACTGTTGACAGAGCACAAAGTACCTTACCTGCTTAGAGCTGGGAGAGGACAGGTGTGGAGATGGTAAATGAATTAGCACAGCAGGCATTGGTGAAAATGTTAATGAGCGGAAAATCCTATATTATGTAGTACCCCAGTCATGTCTTTAAATGATTTAAGTTTACAAATATTAAATTCTGGAAGACAAATGAAAACTGACAATGAGCAGGCATTATGCCCCTCTGCAGTGAGTGAGGGTACTCTGAAGGATATACACATATGAGGTATCTGAAATCGAATTCACAGATGCACTAGTTGGCTAGGGCTGCTGTCCCAAAGAGCCACAGGAGGAGCAACCTAGACGGCACAAGTGTGTTTCTTCACAGGTATAGAGGCTGGAATGACAAGAACAAGGTGTCCACAGGTCAGTGTCTTCCGAAGCCCCCTACTTTGGCTTTTAGGTAGCCATCGTCTTCCATCCTCACTGAACTCAGGTGTCTTGTTCAAATGTTCTCTTCTCAGGAGGATACTAGTCATATTGGACTAGGGCTAATCCTAATGACCTGATTTTACCTTAATTACTTCTGTAAAGCTTCTGTTTCCAAATATGTTCACACTCTGAGGTACAGGGATTAGGACTTTGGCACAGGTTTCTGGGAGGAATGTAGCCTGTAACAGTTGCTTCTATCTATGACTATAAGTTTTTGAATCCCAAAGAATAATCCATTTGGAAGCAAATAAGGAACCATTTCTGGTGATGTACCTATTGCAATCTTATGCATTCCAGAGCTTAAACTTTTACCCTTTTCATAAATCATAATTTGATTTCCCAGTAGCACTGGTCATATTACATTAAAGTAAGCATCGGATATAATAATGGGAAATAATGATGAACTAAGTGGGGACAGATTATTACTGCTTGTAATAATACGTTTCATTTCTCACAGAGACTACCAGTATCATTTTCAATATTTTATAATAAGGCAAATTTTCTACCTGTGCCTGCATAATTGCAGAAATAAGCGCTTCCATTTTTAAACGTTCATATCACAGATAACTATTCTTTCAAATTTTGAGATTGAACAGGTCAGTTAATCAGCTTGGTGAAGAAGTTACTGTTAACAAGTGTCTGGTCTTGAGAGTGGCCTTCAGATTAAGGAAGAGGAACCCCAAACATTAATTCCTCACCAATGTGTGTGTGTGTGTGTGTGTGTGTGTGTGTGTGTGTGTGTGTGTGTGTGTACATGTGTATAGGTGTAGCTAATATATAAAGATGATGTCAATGCATTGAGCTAAAAACAGAAGTTCCACTTTGCAGTTTTCTACTTGGTACACACATGCATACATATTTTCTGTCAACACACTTAAGCATGACTGGCTCACCTACTCCTAACTCTCTTATATAAAGAAAGTGCATCTTAAAGAATTGGAAAAGCCAAGACACCTCAATGGATCCCTCTAACCAAGAGGAAACCAAGAGACAGGAGGGGAATGAGACTGAAAATTTGTGGAGAGGAAGCATTGGATCAAAATTATTTCTTACTTTATTATTACTTATTACATTAGTTTATTGGTGCTGGATCGCTTGCTTTGGAAGAAAACTGACATGTTCAGGGACTTTTATTAATTTGCTCTATTAGGTTGTTGAAATAACTTCCCCCACAAAGCCTTCAGCTGCATCTACCTTATTCACCAGCACTCTCCCAGCTGAACTTTCTATCTTGAGAATGCACTTAGGAGCTGAACCATCCCCCAAAGCAAGTAGAAGCAAAACAGGCTCCCAAAGGGATGCGTATATGTGTACTTTGTGTGTGGAGATAGATGCATGCTATCTTTAGATTCACATATACCCAATAAAAAGCCGATGTGTGCAGAAGGGCAGATAGTTGAGAGGGAGTGAGAGGTCTTGTGATGACATGAAGGGTAAATGAGTGACAAGGGAGGTGGGCAGTGAGGGACAGGACACGTCTGAGGGCAGAGAGGCATTAGCCTTTGGGTGGCAATGAGGGTCAATGGTATGCACACAAATAGGTATTTATGTATATGTGTATGGATGGATATTTGCTGCACGTATTCCATACACACTTAGAAATCAATGCAGGGAGTCAATACAAGAGGAAATGAAGCAGGTATTTAATTTCTTCCAGCATAAGAACTCAAAGAAGAAACATTATTATGCAAGCATTTGACTGAACCATATCTGTGAATAATAAGCAAACTTTCAAAGGTTATATTTTTATTTTCAATTAGAAATGTCTTTTTGTATTGTGCCACTTAAAATCTACTACTCCAATTTAAATTGCATTATATTGATTTTTTTTTTTTGTACTGGGGATTGAATCCAGGGGCATTCAACCTCTGAGGTATATCCACGACCCTTTTTCATTTGATATTTTGAAACAGGATCTTGCTAAGTTGTTGAAGATCTCACTAAGTGGCTAAGGCTGGCCTCACACTCCCAAGTACTGGAATTCCAAGTGTGTGCCACTGTGCTCAGTTTGTGACTGAAATGTACATTGTACATCCATGGTTCAGTATCAGTTCTGAGGCACAGCTGATGCGATGGGAGGGATTAGGTATCTGTAGGTGACTAGCAGCTACTTCTTAAGTGCAGGTGAATTACTTGAATAGGTTCACAAAGCATAGAAAGGATCTTGTTGATATCCAGGCTTTGAGTCATGTTTACCTTGCAGTTGCACTGTTTGACAGTGATGTGATCTTTTCCCTGCAGTGAGCTCTTGTAATTTATTGAACAAATCTCCAAAAGTGAACTAGCAGTGGCTTCTGTGACATGCTCCAGCTGTCCACGTCCACCAGCTTCCTTGCCCTCTGAAGCTTCAATTTGCATTTCTGAATGCTTTTCGCTTCTCTGAAATATGAATTTCATCTCTTAGAAGGAGCAAATTCTCGTTTCTATTCTAATCAATACTTCCTCCAATTGTGCGAATTATCCAAAGCGACTCTGCTTAAGTCAGCAACAGAGGCCGACTTAGTTAAAAACTGGGCTCTCCTCAATCATTTTATCCCCTAATTCCCTTTTTATTTTTTTAATACACAGTAGGCTATCTGAAAAAAAAGTAATCAAAGTAAGACCTTTTGCTAAGAAAATGAGATAAATCTGTCCTAGATCTCTCAATTCTTCTACTTCTTGGAAAAGCATCTCCATTCATTGTCTGCAAAATTCTTTAAATTGATGTTATTCTCTCAAGGACCTCTTTCCACACTATTTCTTCCAGACTTCCCTAATAAATAAAATGGGAATGGGTGTTTACTTGTGCTAACTTTCGACAATCTTATTCTTAAAGGAGCTGTGAAAAGATGGAAAGAGAGGATGCATATTGTTTGTTTATTTGCCTTCTGAGAGCAAGTGT
>PVLC010000413.1:168189-218528 GCA_004027655.1 Graphiurus murinus
GGTACTGGGGATTGAACTCAGGGGCATTCTACCTCCGAGCTACACCCCCAGCCCTATTTTTTATTCTTTATTTTGAAACCGAGTCTCACTAAGTTGCGGAGTGCCTCACTGAGTAGCTGAGGCTGGCCTCGAACCCGGATCCTCTGGTCTCAGCCTCCCGAATGCTGGGATTACAAGCGTGCGCCACCACGCCCGGCTTAAATACTTGCTTTTTAATTTCTTTTTTTAAACAGGATCATGCTAGGTTAATGAAAGTCTCATTACTTGCTGAGGCTGTCCTCGAACCTTCAATCCTCCTGTCTCAGCCTCTCAAGTACTGAGATTACCATGCCCAGCTTTAAATGTTTGCTTTTTGAACACTTGACAATTTTGAAAGCCTCACATAGGGAAATCTTGAAGCATTACTTGTAATGTCAACTCCTTGAGGGTAAAATTTTGTTTTATCCACAATTATATTCCAGCATCTATAAATTTGCCTGATACACAGTGATGCATTGATGCATATTTGCTCAATGAATAAAAGTTTTTTGCTTTTTTGGTTTTCTTTTTGGATAGAAGCGGTCAAACAGAATCCCAACGGTCATGATCTCATATGATACCCTGATGACTCAGTGAGGATATAGATTTTAGTATAGGAAACAGATGCAGAATGACTGATTTTCCCCACATCACAGAGCTGGGGGTTGGCAGACATGGATTAGGATGCATTCTCTTATTAGGACTTGGTTGTCAGTATGATCCTAACAAAACTTCCCTGCTTCTTCATTGCCTCACTGAACCAAAAGGCCATCATGCCACTTATTACCTTGTCATTCATCAAGACTTTGTTGTCTATTCAGAATACAAAGACAGCGACTTAGAATTTATTGTGTATGGTGAATAGGAACTCCTCCTCCTTCTCGCTGTCTTTTTTCTTTCCTATCAGTAGTTGCTATGCATTGAAGAATTCTTTTGGTGAAATTTTGACTCTTGTAGAGAATATGGTAAAGATAAGGACTTTAGATCCTGGGATTCCTAGCAATAGGAACAGCTCAAATCCTCATTAGATCATTTTTTCTTAGGAAAGGCTTAGAACTTTCTCAACTCTTTCTAACATATGTTAAGCAAAACAACTTGTTTCTGTTTGACTAGTACAAAGTTTTACACCCCTATGTCTTATCTCATGTCTATGTCCCAATTATTGTGAACACTATTCTCCCCTAACTGGAAAACAGGCTAAAGAAAGGAGAAAGGCTTGCAAACCCAGAAAGTTAAACCACACCAGGGATGTTGTGGTGAGTTTCCTGTGCGGTGATGGCCTGGTAGGGGTCATCCAAGGGACAGAGCAAGTCACTTCTCAGGCAGATGCCTTTTACTTTCATAGTTGACAATGGCTCACTTCCTGCTTGCTTTCATGTGTGCTTCACAGCTTGGGTACAGGTGACACAAAGCCTGGGGGGGTTATTTAATGTAAGGCCTGTGACTTGACTTAGCCCTATTCAGTATGAACAAAAGTGGCCTCCTTTTTCACATCAAGGTTGATGTCCTACTGTTCCTTAATACCTTACAGAGTAGACACTACTTAACTGTATCACACAGCACTTGGCTTTCCCCAGTGTAGCCTGGGTTCAGGTCAACTCATGACTCTCATGATCACAGCAATATTGCTCTCACTCTCACCATGAAAAGCTACTAAAGTGGGACAGTGGTTTTACCAAGAAAGTTAATTCAGACCTGTACTTTAAAGAAAAAGTGTTAAGAAATTTAGATAAATTTCATGTATCTGTGTTTTTAATTTCCTTCCTTATGAAATGTTTATCTTTAAAGATGTACTGAAATATAGCAAGATTCTGATTGAATTTGCACTCCTTGTTTTCCTTGAGAAATGCTACTTTTTGACACAGTAGTGAGGTGACACCCTAGTTCTCATTCCAATGTTCATTTATTCAGTCTACATGCAAGAAGCATTTCATGAACACTTATCATATATGAGGCACTGAAGATACAGATGGAAAAGACAGAGAGGGTCTCTACTCTCATTGAATAGGGAAATGCATATTAATTATTTAGACAAAAAAGTAATAGTTCAATTCCAATTTTGGAAAAAGCAATGAGAAGAACAAGAAGCATGTCTGTGCATGAAACCTGCTTAATCGAGAGAGTTCTGGGGAAGCTTCCCTGAAGAAGTAAAATTGAACTAAGATCCTAAGAATGAGCAGGTGTTTACTAAGGTTGAGACAGCAGGAGGAAAAACTCGCCAGCAGAGGAAACATCACATGTAAAGACTGAGGGAGAAAGACACCATGAGAATTCAAGGAACCTCTGTTAAGTAGATAGGTGAGACACGCCCTTGTCATGTTATAGACTTACGTGTTTCCCTGAAGATTTCTATTCAGAATAAAAAGACAGGGATTCAGAATTTATTGCAGCCTGGTGAATAGTAATTCTTCCCTGCCTGAATAATTTTCTTGGTAAAATTTGGTGTTTTCTAAAGAATATGGTACAGATAAGACTTTGGATCCTGGGATTCCTAGCAGTAGGAACAGCCCCAAATCTATATTAGATTATAATTTCTTAGGAAAGGCTTAGAACTTTCTCAACACTTTCTAACATATGTTAGACAAAACGACTAGTTGCTATCCAAATAATACAAAGTTTTACATCCCTACCATCCTCTCTCCTGTCTATATCCCAATTAGTATGAGTACTATCCTCCATCAATTCGAAAACAAGCTAAAGCAAGGATGAAGGCTTGCAAACGCAGGAACTTTGTGAGCTAATTGTGATCAGCTATTACGCACAGTGCAATGTGTTATAGGCTGGAGGCACAACAGTGAGCGGAGATTCTGCCCTCACTCAGAGCCAGAGATAAATATAATAAGGGAAGGAAAGAGAAAGCTTCCAACTCAAACCACAAGGTCAACAACTAGAACTGATGTCAAGCCTGGTGTCTGAAAGGAGAGAGGAAGAAACAGAACCAAGAAAAATAGTGGAAGTGTGTGGTTGACAGTGAGGAGAGGGTTTGTGAGCCAAAGACTGGAGAAAAAAAGAAGATAGGCTTGGGAAAATTGAAACAAATAAGTGTGAATCGTGAAACAAAGGAAGAATGATTTGGATGCTTCTGTTTTTTTTTTCTTTTTTTAATCCATTATATAATGGAATCATATTAGGTAGGTTCCTGCTAGCTCATAGATTTCATGGTAGTATTTTAAATTCTGCATGTATACTAGGAAGAGGTGGTTAATAAGTTTCTGAGGCCAATGAGACAAGCAATGAAAAACTCCTTTAATCTGCCAGTTAAATGTACATAAAAGTCAGAAAAAAGTGAATTTGATTGGAAGCAATATTACTGACCCAATTTTCTTTTTCTTTCTTTCTTTTTTTTTTTTTTTTGTGGTACTGGGGATTGAACTCAGGGGCATTCTACCTCTGAGCTATACCCCCAGCCCTATTTTTTCTTTATTTGGAAACAGGGTCTCACTAAGTTGCAGAGTGCCTCACTAGGTAGCTGAGGTTGGCCACGAACCTGGATCCTCCAGTCTCAGCTTCCCAAATGCTGGGATTACAAATGTGCACTACCACACCAGGCTCCCAATTTTCTTTATTTGCAAAAATGCAAACTGCAAACATTTTACTATGTGAGAAATCAAAATTACCTTATTGTACATGCAAATGCTTCTCTCTTTCCACTGATTTCTGGTGAAGACATCTCATCTTTCTGTTTGGATTGAGCTCAGCGTTGACTTAAGGTCTGTCGCATGTTCATTCAGTGCTGCAATGACCTGCCAATTGTGTCTGAAGAATGCATTGATTGTCACTGGGCAGCGTAAATGGGCAAGTGGTTGATATCATGGCCTTTGACAAGTTTTTAATTAATGAAGAAGAATGAAATATCAAGTTCAGGTAATAGAGCGAGGGTATCTCTTGCCTGTTCTAATGAGAATTTGGGGAGTACTGATTGGTATCGACAATCTACATTAGCCAGATCCAATAGCGGCCAATACTTAAAATAATTTCAAAGTTTATGAAATAAATGTATTGAAATCACCTGACCAGTATGTCACCCATTTGGACTTATTTATGAAATAGGAATAGTGTTAGCCAAAACATGAAAATACTGCCACAAATATCCAAGCTACTAGATGGCTCAAGGATCACAAATCCTCGGGTTCCCCAGTAGGGCATATAAGAAAATTGAGACAAGGGAAACCAGAATTAGAATCCCAGTTGACATTCTAGCTTGTTCCCAGAGAATACCATCCTATTACATGACTCTTGTGTAAAATGCATATCAAACACTGAGAGTCTTCCAATGTTTCAACACTGACTGTTTGCTCAGGAATTAGGATCCCTCCTTGGACTTTACAGGTATCTTTGAACTTAGAAATTCTGGTAATCTCACCTCTTATAGGTTGAAGAAAAGAGACATTTATAAAAAACAAAGGTAGAGAGAATTAAAGATGATGTCTCTTAAGTATGGATATGAGGAAAGCTCAGAATAGTTACAAAGAGGATGAATACGTTTATGGGCAACAATTAAGGAAGATTTTATAATCTGGGGCTATACATGCATATGATACACCTTAAAACTAGAGTAAAGGGAGCTTGGGATGATTACACCAAACAGACTTACTACTTGACCTAATTGCAATTGACCTTGGGAACTACTCAAAGATGTCATGAGGATAGTAAATAAGAATGGGAAATTTTTGCCACTAGCAAAGCACCAGACAGACTACATGTAGTTCACAACTGGTCCTTTCCATATAAATAGCTGGTTGAATATATAAGAGGGGACAATAGGCATGGAAGCACTTTGGAATTTTTTGCTTAGGAAAAAAAAAGTGCTAATGCTCCCAAACAAGTCCAAGTGAAGTGAAGGGATATGAGAAGGTAAGGACTAGGCAAAGTTCTTATATCCAGCAGTGACCTGGTGAATTCTCTAAGAATTAGAGAATTAACCTGCTGTGTTCATTTACTAAGCAGGACCTCAGAAAAAGTTTTGAATACCACACGGAGGCAACAACAACCTAACAGACATTTATAGATAGTCACACAGAGGTAGGCTGTGTTTCTCCTGGCTCCTCTTAAAGGCACCCTTCTGGCCAAAGTGTGTGCCCTGCATGTGCATGTGTGTACACACACACACACACACACACACACACACACACACACACACTTTTCTCTCAACTGACCAAGAGAATTATGAAGAGCAAGAATCGTGTCTACTAGTCTAATCTTTTAATTCCTAGCCAATTAGAAGAAATGGTTTTTCCTCCCTTATAGATTAGTAACTTGACACTTATTTTTCTCTTTCTCTTTTTAATCACAGCAGAATCCAAGAAGAAGAAAAAGGAAGGCAAGAAGCAGGAGAAGATGCTGGATTAAATGATTCCACTTCCTGAAAAACATGAAAAGGACATCAGCAAACAGGATCAGTTAACTATTGCATTTATACCTACTGTAGGCTTTTTATTCAAAAATTATCCATAGCTTAAGTACACAATAGGCAGAAACAAAGAGAAAAAATTTGTAGTGGCATTTTTTTTAAATGTATACCATAGTACCACTAGGGGCTTATAATAAAGGACTGTAATCCTATTTAGTGAGTTGACTTATAGTACATGGTAAATGATAGACAATTGAGGTAAGTTTTTTGAAGTTATGTGATATTTCACATTTACTTTTTTTTTTTTTTTACTTTTTTTTCCCTTTTGGCAGCAATTTAAATGTTGTGACCATATAAACTACTTCTCTTGTTAGGTAATTCTTTTCACCTAGACTTTTTTCCCAATTGAGAAAAATATATACTAAACAAAGCAGCAATAAAATATAATCGCTCTATTTGAGGGAAATATCCTGTTTTCTGCCAATGGATTCGTTTTTAAAAAGATTAGTCAGCAAAATAAGGGAGAAAAAGGCAGAACAATGTCCTAGTGCAATGTTGACATTTTTTTTTTAAAGAAAGGCATTAAAACATTAAATTCTTTCACTTTGGCAGACATCATTGTTTTCTTGATGAAATTATTTTTCCATCTGAGGAAAAAAATACTAGGAAAATAAATTAAGGTGATGCTGAATAAAAGGTGCTTTTGTGTGCAATAATTTGGTATTGTAACTCTCCTCTTTTGTCACCTACACTCCCCAATAAAAATTTAGTGAGAATTTTATCTTATGTAAGATAAGTGACTGGTTAAGTCACTCATAGGCATAAAAGTTACACAAGTTTGTGGGGTTTTTTGTTTGTTTTGGGTACTTTTTACAGGTTGAGTATTTCTAATTCAAAGATCCAAAATCCAAAATGCACCAAAATTCAATTCAAAAATTTGGAGGCACAAACACGACACCACAAGTAGAAAATTCAACCTCGACCTCATATTACAGGTTGCAGTCCAAACACAGATACACTAGACAAGTATTGTAAAAAATTACCATCAGACTGTATGCAGTGTGTATAAGATATAAATAAATTAGTGCTTGGAGATGGGTCTTATCCCCAAGATATCTCATTACATATATGTAAATATTCCACAGTCTAAAAACAACAACAACAACAAAAATCTAAATCATCTTTTCCCCAGCATCTCAGTCTGGTACTATTAAACTCAACAAAAATACTAAAATACTCTAGGATTAGATGGAACAGGAAAATGAAGTTGTTTTATTGAATGAGTTTGGGCTAGCACGGTGCCAATGAGGATCTAGGCAACAAAATACAAAATGGCAGTGGGTAGTTTCCACAAAACAAGGGTATCCACTTTGTAATATACTCTAAGTGACCAAGACTAACTAACTTGTACCAAGGCTTTATCTGCTGACTCTTTATCTGCTGGACTCTAAACAAGGTCTTTAAGTTTAAAAAAAAAATTATGCTTCTATTACTCAGAGAAATAAAGTCTTAGAAAAATGATTGAGATTAGCATCAAAGCATTTCTTTTGACATGGTCACCTCTAATTCTAAGTTAGAAAGACTCAATGAATAAATACCTATTTACCAAGATGATTGTAGGTCCATTTTCTGAAATGATGGTTTCCACACACCCTGGGCTAGCTATAAAATAGATAATTATATACATGCTGGTCTGATGATGTAGGCAAAGGGTCTTGAAGCTAAGCTACTTTAGTCATCTAGTCTAGTCTAGACTCCACTTAAGCCAGGAAGGAGGAGGGGGTCCATTTCTCCCACTATGCAAAGTATTTCCAGGATAAAAGCAGGATGGACTTCCAGGCAATTTAGAAACTGGTGCTTAACAAAAACAGAATAATCTATAAAGTGCAAATGACAGAAACATGAGTAGTAAGCATAGTCCTTTTACAAGCTGACCTTAATAGGAAAAAGTACTCCTGGGAATGGATAGAAAAGATGAAAGAAAAACAGTGTCTTAAGTGGATTTATTTTTTATAGCAAATTTCCAAAAGAGTCTGCAGTGAGTTTTGTTAGACTCTCAGCTAATGTGACTTTTCCATCATCATTTAGCCTAAACAGCCCATGAATCAGTAATGAGTTAAGGTGAACTGGAGCAAGATCTCCCAAGGGAAAAACAACCCTCTAAATAACTGTGGTTTGTTCTTTTATTCACGGGGCATGGCAGGAAGCCAGAAGAGCAAGAGTTCTCTGCTGTGTCGACTATGATTCTTAGCAAACCATATAACAACTCCCTAACTCTGCCCTAAAATGGGGTTGAAATGCACAGGGTGTGAAATTCAACTTCCCCTAAGTTTTGAGAATTATTTTACCCCACTCTTAGCCCTTGAACACCTTAATAAATGACAATGAAGCCATGAAACATAAATATAAAAGACCCAGTTCCCAAAATTACTGAATCTCAAAAATAGGAAGAAAGATTATTATTGGCACTTCAAAGAACATCCAAGCCCAAGACCTCTTTCCTAATACTCTTTTTTGTGAATGTTGCCCTAAAGTTCATTAACCTTTGAGGATGGGAGGGGAAATGCAAAGGAGGGATCTGTATTCCCATTGCTATAATCCAAATGACTGACCACACAACTCAAAGGAAGGAAGATTTATTTGCTCTCAGTTTTTTGGAAATCCCAGGTTCAGTTCATGGGAAACCAGGGTCTGGAGCTCAAGGTATGGTGTCAGGAAGCAGAGAGAGGGGGAGAGTAAGGCTCTGCTCTTACACGAAGGAGGCTAGAAGCAAAGAGACTAAACAAACAAGCAAAGAGAATCAACAAGCACTCCCTAAGACCACACTTCCAGTGACCCACCTTCTCTAGCCACACCCTACCTGCCTAGGTGACCATCCAGGCCTTGGTAAGTCCATCACATTGGAGTTATCCACTGATGAGATTACATCACTCATGGTTCAATTACATCAGCTCTGAACTATTAAAACAGGAGCTCTCAGGGGACATTCTGTGTCTGACCGCAACAGCAAGCTTTCCGTTCATTAATTGGGAGAGTGCAAAATTGCTTGACCAAAACCCTGGTTAAAAAAAAAAAAAAAAAAAAAAAAAAAAAAAAAAAAAAAAAAAAAAAAAAAAAAAAAAAAAAAAAAAAAAAAAAAAAAGCACCCTGAAATGCAAATGGCAAATGCTGTCACACTCATGTGCATGCAGGTGGTGAAGAAGAGATCTTGGATGAAGACCTCATGCCTCCATATAGTCCTGGATTGAGCTCCTTACATCTTGTTACCTCTGTGGAAGTGGAACTATATAAGGAGTTTAATGCTCTGGATATTTATCAAGGGAAGGACTACTAAACTGGGTGGGTGGGAAGGTATGGGTGGATATTAAAAAAGCTAAATAATTTCATTTGGTGGCGAGACATTTTGTTTGGGAAAAGAAAAATGACAATTCTTTCTCTATGGAAGAAAGAGAGATTTCTTGAAGAAAAAGAGACCCCCCCCCGTAATATCTAACTCTTAGATACATAATTCTGAAAATCTTAATTGCTTTATAGTTCAAGTGAGGAATGGAGGTAACCGTGCTTTGGGAAAAACTGAATGAGGGAATAGGAAGGGCTATTTTCACAAGTTGAATCATTTAAAAATAGTTTCCAAATATTAGAACTTTATCAACCTTTAATCACAGGGTTTCCTTAATACAGTGAGGTCAAGAGGCTTTACCCCATTAATCCTCCCCAAAAAAGAATAAAGCAGATCAACATTCTTGATATTAAAATATCAAAACATTCAACTACTCTTTAAAAGGTTATCGATTTGGGGAATGCATTTATGTAAGAAAAATAGGTAAATGGTATTCTAAGCATCCAGCAAGTAATGCCGCCTTCAAACACACATGAATTCTGATTCCTCTAGAAATAAAAGATGTGAATCTTTTTAATTAAAGGAAAACAAATCACACTCTTAGAAATCCTACTTCCTCTATTTTCTTGTTCTTCCCAATCCTTCTCTCCTCTAGACACTAAGAATAAACAAAAACATACTCCATCCTGTTGGAGTCACAAATAAGCTAGTGTCATTAAAGAATATTTCAGTATATATGAAAGAGGAATGCAGATCTACTTTTAAAATTATTATTTTAAAAAATAATGAGCAATAAGATTAGTTACCTAATTTCTTTAAAGTGATTTTGAAAGCATAAAAATATTAATATGTTTCCTATGCATACATCCATTACAAATACTATATTAAGTTACTTGTGGAGCTTGTTAAGTATGTCATTCATATATGTATATATGTATGTATATGTATACATATATATGCTACATATTATATTATTGCTACATATTTTCCTTTGTTCTATGAAAATGTGCATGAAAAAAATACATCTTATCAGAGAATGAAAACATGGAAAATCCTGACTCTTATCCCTAAACTTCTGGGAATGGAGGGATGCCTTAGAGAATATACTTGTACAGAGATTGTATCTACACATTCAACTTGCGTTTAGTGGAGATAAAAATATTATATAAAGTAAATTAATCACAGAGAATAATTTTCTCCCTCTGTCTTTTGATGATCAGAGCTATCAAAAACAGGGCAAAGCTTAAAATACCTATTTATAGGATCCTTGGAGATGTAAATGAACACCTTACTCACTATGAATGGCAAACAGATTGAGATATTTTTCAATTAATTCATGAAATTTAGGCTTATAAGATCCAAAGTTGTATGTCTTTAAGGTAGCCAATTTTTTAAAGTAGTCAATATTATTTCTGAAAAAAAAATTGGTACCACACTATTTTTAAGAAGAACATGATAAATATAAATTAAGCTTGTCTTGAAGATGTATTCTTGTCACCATGAATATCAGGATATTATTTTTTGCTACCATTCAGTTGTAATTGTTAATATTTTCTCATCTGTTGCTCATGGGTGATGGTATTAAATGGATATTGTCCCAAGATATAACTTGAAACTTGGTACGAGGGGGAAAAATTGCTTACAATAGGCCTCCAGAATTAAGGTAGTTCATTTTAAATTTTATATCTTTTTACTGAAGATGGAGTTATGTATATAACTCCCTTCCTGAGCCATAGTATAGTATAGTTCCTATTATATAGAATTATACAACTAAATTTCAGGACTAAGACAACCATTCTTAATATTTCGTTTTGTTGCCTTCTTAAAAAAAAAAACAATTTGCCCTTATCCTTGGACTTTTTAGTCCAAACACTGTTTATTGTTTTTATATCAATAACTACCAGTATCCTCTCTCTCTCTCTCTCTCTCTCTCTCTCTCTCTCTCTCTCTCTCTCTCTCCTCCTCCCTCCTTCTCTCTCTCTTTTATCTCAATTGAATTTCACATGTTGATTGGACAGGGAGCATTGTGGAACATCGATCATTTTGAGAATGTATACAAATTATTAATCATCATAATAGTAATTTCTAACAGGAAAATGTTTCATCATTGTTTGTACATGAGCATTTTTAGTGCCATACAATGAAAATATGACATTTTTAAATATCATAGAGGTAGAAAGTCTGTATGTAACCTGCGAAGTGGAGCAACATTTTTATCAATGCTATTTGGTAATTATTTAGCCTATTTGAAAAAATACCTTTGCAAAATGCTAGATTCATTATAACACTATAACATTAGGAAGTAGGATAAAAGTAAAAATATTGAAAGACTTTGATTAATTCTTTGCTTTAATAATTATGTAAACAGCATTCAGTTGAATTATAATTATCTGTGTAATGTGATGTCAGGCACTTAGGCAAGAAAACAAATAAAATTTAGAAGTCATGGTCCCCAGTTATATTCCTTTGTAGATTCTGAATATACAAAAGTTTTTAAAATAAGAGAAAGAATTAATAATGTGACAGGATAGAATCATAATGTTTGCAATGACTATGGGAGACAAAGTCTAAAAGTTTTAAAGTAATTAGAGAAGATTTCATAAGGGAAGGAGTTAAGGGTTGGTATGTTCCTTGGAGGATGGATGGTATTTGGATGGAGTTTAAGTGGGAACTAAATGCAAACTTATGAAAAACCTACAGAGTCATGCATATTAGCAATGTTCAGGATTTAATAGAGCTAATTTAACTTACCTGAAGTTTAAGGTAGGTAGCATCATTAAAACATTGTATACTATCTTGTGATACTTAGTTTGGTATTCTTTTAACACACATACACACAATTATTAGTACAAGTTTCACAAAACAATACTTAACTATACTATATGTTATATATTCTGATATAGTTTTCTTTTATTTAATTGAATATCTAATCTATGTATGCAGCAAAATCCTTGTTTGAGCAGTATTTCCTTAGAGACACTTGGCATCTAGCCAAAACTTTATCTACTATGCAAAAATTAGTATAGATACTGAGCTTTGGAGATTGTTCCTTTAGGGAAAGAAATAAGCTATTGCAAATTCTGTCCAATGACAGGACTTTTCACTATTTTGCATAATTATTCCTAACAAAACCAAAGCTACACTGGCAGTAACCTAGTTTTCTTTTCCTCTTCTAGGATTGTAGGGATTACCTTGATGAGGCTATACAGGTGAAGACAGAGCAACAGTCTAGCAGCAATTGATCATCCCCCCTATTAAACTTTCAAAGGCTGCTAGTGAGCCGATATGAATATCTTATTCCTATTACTGGATGGTTGCTAGATTAACCCCAAACACAGCTAGATAGAGCGGAACACACCAAAGTCATGCTGATCAGGTTATATCACATGTGTTTTAGTCAACAGTCTCACTACTGTATCCAAAGAACCTTATCACCATGACTTAGAGGCAAGAGATTTATTTGCTCACAGTTCAGGAGATTTCAAGGGATCAGTCCATGTTAGGCCAGGTAAAGGTTGTGGAGCTTAGGGGATAGTGTGAGAAGCAGAGACAGCACTCACAATGACTGTGCTCTTAAATCACAGAAGCCAGAGATAAGAAAGAGAAAGTACAAAGAAGGAGGACCATATACAATTTCCAAGGCCATATCTCCAGGGTCCTGTCCTCAGCAACCAAGCCCCACCTCCAGCATAGCTGCCTGTCTCCATGAGGTCTAGGTGGACATTCTAAATCCAAACAATCACAACATGGTATCCTGTAGTTAAATTTAGTTTCTACGAGAGCCTACAGGTAATTTGGAGAATTTCCTAAAAGGAGACTAGAGAGATTGTGTTAATTTTTTTCTTAAATTTATCCACACAGGTCCTCCCTTTACCTTCTCTAATCTCTGTTTTTCAGGAGAATAACCTAGGCAACCTGATCTCCAACTTTTAACTGGGAATATCAGAAGGAAAGAGGGAGGGAAGGAAGTTAGTGATGCCATTGTATTTATTCCCTGCCATTCTCTCTGTGAGGTAGCATTAGCTACACATTTTTATTAAGTTCTTGGCACCTGTCAGGAGCCTTGGTACCTGTTTCTCTCTTTCTCCTTTCCCTTCCTTCCTTCTCTTTCATTAAACTACTTTATGCACAGGGAAAGTACCTCTGGCTACTGTATTATCCCTTTTGCTTTCTGGACCCCTCCTATCCATACCTTTGCAAACTGCCCCTTGTTTAAACTATTCACAATGGCACTAACCTGGGGGAAGAAATTTGCATCTTATAATCATACATTAGCATACTTCAAAACTGCTCTTTGAAAGGACACCAGTAATGCATATATGAGAACACCCAGTGAGCATTTAGAATTTATAAAGAGATTTCAGTATTCATCCAGGGTAAGAAAACATTAAAGATCTTTAAAGAAGTCATAATGTTTGCCCTGAAGAGAAAAATATCATAGATCTCTTAATTTTTGGTTCTTCTGACTATTGTCAGAATATCTTCTGTTGTTACAATTTCCTTTTTATTTACACAATTTATTATCCAATCTCTGCACACATGTTTTAATGATATATCTAGGACTGTACTGTCTCCAACTGTTAAGCCATATCAGCATGTAGTTATAAATACAGTAGACCTTTGTAATACAGGTAGGCATGTTGGAGATTGAAGTCCTCATGAATTAGATTGTGACACTATTAAAACCTTGAAGTTTTCCATGCTGTATGATGAGAGTGAAGTACTATCTTTGCCAAGTGAAAGAAAACTTACATCATGTGGTCTGTTTTTAGAATCATTGAGCCCACAGGAACTCAATAATTAACTTTCTTCCAGTAGCCTGAGTAGTGGAGTTTCTCTCCTTTCTGCTAAGATAAAGGGGCTCATTGAAATTCAAGCCTCAGTTGAATTTCCAGTTCTCTAGATTTCCAATGCTTTATCTAGATCAAGAAAGAAGAGCCAACAATTGAAATTCTTTCCAATTCATTTAAAGAATTTCCAATCTAATGTCTCACCACAAGAATAAAGAAAAAGATATTAGAAGTTCATTCTGAGATGTAGTCAAGAGGGAAGAGGGCAAGATGTGTATCTTTGATCTAATCTAACATTTCTGAAATCTTTGAGTTACTTCCCTGCATATTAAGTGAGAAGATATCTAACTTTGGGCACCATTTGGTTAAGTATTACATTTGTTAAGTGAGGAAAATTAACCAGAGCTGGAAAATTAAATTCAGACATTCTGGTAAATGCATCCTTATTAAGAAATTTAACCATCTCCAAAATAAGATTTCATTCTCTTAGGAAGAGAACCTCTGAAGTTTCTTAGAACAAATACCATTTGATGTTAATTATACAGATTAATTACTAAAAATCTCTTTGGGTATATTTTCCCTTCTAAATACTGATTATGCATTTTACCCTATAGGCTACTCCTAGTTTAAATTCATTAATTAATTCATGCATTCATTTATTCAACATATTTGTTAAGTATTCCACACTATTATAGGTGCTATAAATGCAACAAAGAATAAAATGGACAACAATCCCTGTCTTCATGGAATTAAAATTCCTGTGTGGGACACAGGTAATGAATCATGCTATGATTATCTATTGCTGCACCAAAACAACAACTTATGCCTTAAAATGGCAGTCACTTTATTTATTTTTTTTAGTAACTGTAAACTGAACCCAGAGTCATTCGACCTTTGAAGTACACCCCCAGCCCTATTTTATTTTTTATTTTGAAACAGGGTCTTGCTAAATTGCTGAGGGACCTCACTAAGTTACTGAGGCTGGACTTGAACCAGTGAGCCTCCTGTCTCAGCCTCCCAAGTACTGGGATTACAAGTGTGTGCCACCATGCCAGGTGACAGTCACTTTGTTATCTCATGATTCTCCCATGGTTTGACCAGACTCACCTAGAGAGTTCTTTTGCCCCTGAGATGATAATTTGAGGGGCTGGGATGTCCACCATGGGCCACTCACGTATCTGACTTCTTAGTGGCAATAACTGAAAACTGGATTCTCATGAGAGAGTGGAAGACTAAGTTTCTGTGTAGGATCGTATCGAAGCTTCACTTTGACCATTTGGCAGTCTCCTTTCCTTCATGTTCTCCCCATCAGCATAAGCAGCTCATTCACATGGTACTACAGAACTCTCCAAAGCACAAAATGGAAAGCCACAAAACTTCCTTAAGGCTTCATCCAGGAACTTGTCCTACACTAATTTTGTCACATCAAATGGTTCAAAGGACTTTCATGACTGATCCAGATTTTAGAGGAGTTGACCACGCAAGAAAGCTAATCCAGGAGGCATCGTTTACTGAGGCCAAGTTTAACCACAAAGTACATATAAATTAGGTGGTGGTAAGTACAACAGAGAAAAATTAAGCAACAAAGAACAATATATAAATGTTGGGCAAGAGTTGAAATTTCAAGGACAATGGCCAGAGAAGGCCTCCAGGAGATGATTTGGAAGCGAACCAGTGTGAAGTAGATGAGCCAGTCATGTGATTACATGGGGGAAGATCATTCTAGGCAGAGAGAGTACAAATGCTCTGAGATGAAAGTTTCTAGCAAATTCCAGGAATATCAGGGAGCCTGTGGCTGAAATAAGGTAAATGAAGGTGTAAGAGATCAATACAAATAATGGGAAATGAGATCAGCACCAACGGAGCATGGAAACTTATTCTTCTTGTAATAAGAAATTGCTTCCTCCAGCAAGGCAGACCAGGTAGGAAACTTGGTGGCTCAGATTTCCTTGGGTTCTTCTTCAAATCCTCACAATGAAACCAGTAAATAGCTCATATCACATTATTTTCTTCAAGAATCATATAAAGTTCATATAAGAGTTCTCAATTGACCTTATATAATTTAGCGAGCTGCAGGATCCATCTCTGAATTTGGTTTTCATGAACCTTTCTAATATGATAACTAGTCAAAATAAATGCTTAGGGCTTGGTGATAGGAAGGCTCTGAATTTTAATGTATGTCTCAAGGTGAAGACTGTAGCATTAAGCTCATCATTCACTCAGTTAAATTTTTGCATGTACTGCAACAATCACTAATTCCTGAGAATTTCATTCTCAGTATCCCAGGTGGCCCCCTTGGTAATCTTATCTAGCAACTCTTCACCATCTATCATGGAATCTTAATTTTCCATTTACAATAGTAATGTCAGTCTCATTGCTTTTTATGACATTTTATCTCAATAATTAATTCCACATCCTTCATTAGTCCCTGGTGATCTGCTTCCCGTTCCTCACCTAAGAGCACCCCTGTGCTGTCATAAACATTCCTGCAACAGTTAATGTCCTTTGGTTGTAAGCAACAGGACATACTATTATTGAACCAAAGTGTGTGTGTGTGTGTGTGTGTGTGTGTAAAGGATTTTCTTGAAAGTATATTAGATGGCTCAAAGAATTGAGTAGAATAATCCAGGAAAAGGTAGAAGACTGGGAATATTGAGAAGATTAAACATACAAATACTCTGAGTATCCAAGCATCTCAGTAATTCCTTGTGACTCAGTTCCAATCAATTTTAATCTCTGTATCCTTGTACTATTGGGATATTCCTTCTAGGAAAGAGACTCTGGTTGGTCTAACTTAGGCCAGATGATGCTCTGTTGTCAAAAGTTCATGGTCTTCAGATTGGCAGACCCCCAGAATCACATAGAAGTGGTGTAGAGCAATTTTTCAAAGAAGAGACTACTTGTCAGAAAAAAAAGAGCTCATTAAAAACAAAGTGCTACATTATTATATATTTTAGCTAATAATCTTAAATATTAAAATTAAAAATAAGAAATACTACACACAATGGAATTCTATTTGGCCATAAATTACAAAATGATGTCATTTTCAGTAAAATGGATGGAACTACAATATACAATGCTCAGTGAGATCAGCCACTCTCAGAAGGTATAGGATTGTATGTTTTCTCTCCTGTGGAAGCTAGAGAGAAAACAGGGAACATAAGGAACTTTAGATAATGTGGGGAGAGGTACTTTGAGCAGTAGAGGGGTCTAGAGGGGGGAGTTAAAGAGAGGAAGAGGGAGTTCAAATAATACTCTGTCAGTATGTGAAGGTATTATTACCAATTTCACTAACATATATGGTAAGAGAGGAGTGGAGACCAGGGTGAGATGTGGAAGAAGACACACCAAGAGCTGTGTGCATGTATGTTTTCACTACATTGAATTTCATTATGATGTAATGCATTAATAAAATAATGGGAAAATGTAAAAAAAAATATAAGAAACACTAAGTAAAAAGCACTGACCTGGATCCAGACATAATTCTACTGTACAGAAATTTGAATGCAAAGGAAAAGAGCTTGTTGGACAATGAAAAGTCATTTGTGTATTTTCGTAGAAGGCTGAAGTGACTAAGAGTGTACATTTGAAGAATTTTAGTCTGTCATCTAGAAGTGATTAACATTACAAATTTAAATAGTGAAGCATTTAAAATGAGGAGGCAATTTAAAACATTATCAGATTTTTTCAGCTGAGAAATAATGAAGGTCATTTGGATGTGCCATATATTTCACCTTGGGCTACCCAATTTATTTTCTCTCTTGATTATTTCTTTTCCTCTTCTTCTATCACAGTTGCCTTGCAATTTTCTTTGTGATCCAAGGAGATCTGATTTATAACACATTTTGCTTCATGCATTGGGATCCTAGTGTCATATAAAGTGGATACCTCTCAGAGAGTGAAGCAGATTTAGACAGCTGACAAGTTGCAGATTTCTAAGTTCCCTGCCTTCATATGCCTACATTCCTATTAACATAAGCCAGGTCACTAGCTGACTTAATTCTCACTCTGGATTTTGTAAACCATCCTCTACTCAGTTTTTTAGGATGATCTGATAAAATAATAAGAAATGTTATATACTATGCATTTTTGAACCATCCTCTACTCAGTTACTTATGATAATCTGATAAAATAATAAGATTTTATAAGAGTCATTTCTCTCATGCCCACTGTAGGCCCAGGTATAAGAATTAGAATGATCATTTATACTTGGGATCAAGTTTCCAACTTTTTCCCTGTCCTTAACCAACTTGCTTATAGTCATTTCCTGTAAGGCTGAGTTCTGTTATCCTCTTTCCATGACCCTCCATCAACATCATCATCACCCCACATGCGGTCTTGCTCTGAATACTTCACGATGTCTGCCAAGACTTTGTCTAATGCAAATTGAACCTCCAAGCCATGACACCTCTCCCATTCTGCCAGATCTTAGAATTCCTGCTACCATCTTCTCAAGTTATATTTCAGAAAATGTTTTCACTTCTTCCTGGACTTCCCTGATGTGGCCTACTTCTTTGTCTTCCTGGTACTGGATTCTGGTTTCTGTCTACTGTGCTGGTTTTTACTTCTACCAGCTGCAGCTCTCTTTCTCCCCTATTCCTTCCTTTCCTTTGGGCAGCTCTCATCTGTATGTGAAGCTCTCTGCTTCCAGATTTAAGACATTCCAAATCTTCCCTTCCCTCCAGAAATAATTCCCCCCTTCATCTTCAGGTGTGTGGTGAGACAGAGTTCACTTTACTGGTATAGAAATGGACAAATGGTAGAGTTGTGGAAATGATGGGTAAAGGGTATATAATTTTAAAAATTTTATCGTACATGCAGTAATAGAGACAATCCTAGGTGTCAGTTACATAAGAATCATAGAGAGAGCCACTAGATATACCTGGAGACTGTCGGAGGACTACTTTGATAGAGAAAATGGGTGGATGATGTGAAAACCAAATCCCAGTTCTAATGCAGCCAAATGTTCTTAGCATTTTTTGCTTCATAATGCCCTTTAGCAATCTAGACAGACCTATGGACTCCTTTGCAGGGTAGTTTTTATTTAATTCATAAAATAAATTTTATGGAATTATGAATGATTCCGTTATATTTAAATACAGTTGTCACTATACTAGAAAATACATTTTTGGTATGGAAATAGTTTGTTTCTTTATTAACCCATAAAATAAGACCTGGAGTTAGGTTTAATGACAAAGCTGTGATACATGTAAATAATATTTGTAGATATTTGTGAAAATTGTGATGTGACAAGAGAATAGCTCAGTGTCCTATTTATGGCATAATCACAAATACTGCTAACACTGTCGTGATTTACTGCTCACAGTTACAATGTGAAAGAGAATGTTGGATTCTAGTTAGAGAGAAATGAAAATAAATATTTTTATTCTCTAGTTAAGTTATGAACCATCAGATTTACTTGAGGTCTCCAGGCGTTAAAACTCTATTTCAATGGAAGTCACAATCATAAGCAAGACTAGAGTTAGGTACTGGATCTATGTCCGTTGCCTTCCTCAGGGAACTCATTCATGGCCTTTCTTCCCCAACACTAGGCTGTCTTTCTTGCCCAGTCCCCAATGCTCCACTTTCTTTCCCTTCTAGAGCCTTCACTCCTGCTTTTTCTTCTCCTTAAAATTCTAGCTACTCCTCCTTGCATTAGTGTAATCAAAGTCCTTTGTCCCAATTATTTAGTTTGTTTCCCTTTTAAGCATCACTATTTCACTCATACATTGATTTATTTATTAATTCAACAATTATTTTGTTGAAGCATGTTGAATCTCTGTTCTAGACTGGGTTCCAATTCATCCCCTACTTTTGTATTTTACTATCTTATCACTTAATTCTAACTTCTCATGGTGACATTGATCATACTTGATCATCTTTTTTGTGTGTGTGGTACTAGGAGTTGAACTCAGAGGCATTCTACCTACAAGTTATACTTCTAGCCCTTTTTATTTTTTATTTTCAAACATGGTCTAAGTTACAAAAGCTTACCTTGAACCTGCTATCCTCCTGTCTCAGCTTCCCAAGTCCTGGGATTACAGGTATGTGCCCACTGTGCTCAGCTATTTATTTATTTATTTACTTAATTATTTATTTATTTGTTTATCTATTTATTTATTGGTACTTCTAACTAAATCCAGTGGCATTCTGCTTCTGAGCTATACCCCCAGTTCTTTTTACTCTTTGTTTTGAAAGAGTCTCACGAGGTTGCTGAGAGTCTCACTACATTGCTGAGCCTGTCCTCCAACCTACAATCCTTCTGTCACAGCCTCCAAGTACTGAGATTATAGGCATACACCACCTTGATCTTTTTAATAGAGACATTGTTAATATAATTATATATTATGCACATTTGCAGATGTGACAATTTTTGAAAAATGTTTAGGTAATGTTAAAATATTATGTGACAGTTATTAAAATAGCACTTTTCCTAAAAGTCAAATCCTACAATGGACTTCAAAAATTTAGAGGCTAGGGGTGTAGCTCAGTGGTAGAGTGCTTGTCTAGCATGTAGGAGGCCCTGGGTTCAATCCTCAGTACTGAAAAAATTTAGAACACTTTGAAATAGCTCTACTAATACTAATAACTTTATTGACTATCCATTATGTTCACAATTGCATCATCTCTGTAGCATGATCAGTGTGAATCTATCCTGCCATAGTTTTCTAATATTAGTATGTTGATAATTCAATCTTTGAGTCAGCTGGGGTCAGCTCTCGGACCACAGAATACAAGCTGATGGATGCTGGCCTGTGGAGGTAATTTCTAATGTGCAGCCTGCCTGTTCCAAGTGGTTCTTCTGTTTCATGTTACTGTTTCTGAAATTCCTATAGTTGATATAGGACATTAAAATTACCAGAGTAGAAACCACTCTGTTTTAAATTATTTAAAGTATCATCAACTTCATAGCAATACTATTTGCATTCGTAGTAAAATATACTTCTCTAATCTTATTATCCATTGGGATGAATAGAATTAAACCTGAGTTAGGAAACACATCAAAATTAAATCACCAGGAAATCTCATTCCCAGCCAGTGGGCTGCAAAACAAACTTTAATAACCTTTTGAAAGAAGCATCTTCTCACATTTTACGAGGGTAGAGGGAAAAGAGAGACTTCAAGATGATAAGTAGGGAAGGAAGAGTTCTTATATATCAAGAAAATCTTCAACACTGAAATGACACTTCTTACAGCATTTTATGAGCTGCAGAGAGGTTCACAGAAAATGTGTGCATGGATTGTCATTATCAAAGTATCCTATCATGTTCTGGCTACTTAAAAGGTCAATTTGAAAAGAAAAATTTAATAGGCCAGAGACTGGAGCCAGTGTAGCAAAGATTTGTTTTCCTTCTGCCATTCTATTGCATAGTGGACTCATTTTTTAGTTATACTTCAATATAGACTAAGCACAGTGTGTATTATTAAGGAAAAATATCTGAAAATGTGGAAAATGTCTAAGAGATGTGGACTTTCTATCAGTATTTAGACTAGTTGGATAGAATCTACAACAAAGTGAATTTGGCCTCTGAGCTTTTTAGCAAAATTGCTGATGTATTTTTTTCTTCTCTCCAAGAACTCAAACTAAACTGTCCTGATTTAAATTTATTTACCTAAATTATAATTTATTTAAATAGGACTTCAAGATATTGCCAAATAAGAGTGTGCACGTGCATGTATGAGCGCACAGAAATGCTTGGCTGCTCACGGAACTGAGCGTGGCCTTTGCTGCTTTCTTAGCTCAGGCTGCTGTCACTAATTACCACTGACTGGATGTGTGAAACAACCAACATTTACTTCTGACAGTTCTGGAAGCTAAATCCAAGATTAAGTTTCTGGTGCAATTTTATTAGGTCTACCACTAATTTTTTGCTTCTGCAATTGCTTTTTAATTTCAGCAGCAGGTTTTTTTGAACTTTATGATACCAACACAGTAAGAGTTAGTCCTTACCCAGCACACTGAGCAATGGTGCCTGTGCGGCTCTGGTTTATTTAAAACCTCAGCTCTGTTTGGTGATTGTAATGATTTAAGTCAGTCTTGTGTTCACTAAACCCAGAGTTTTCTACTTACACAAAGTAAGAAAAACCTTAGTAGGCGTCTCATTCATAACAGTTGTATGGGTATCAAGATCAACTACTTAATATCAAAAGACTTTGGCAGTGAGATTATTCCTATTACTGATTTTTGGCTTTGCCTCTCATTGTGATCTTCATACTTTATTGTCTTAGGTAATTTAATGCTACTACATGATCTTTGATCCCCAGGAATCCCATTATCCTCATTGAAATCAGGCTACCTGCCCAGTTTGATCACAACAATTCCTCCCACCTAACTTGGTTTATGGAGGAAACCATAATAGGAGGTGAAGGCTTCTCTTGTTACGTATTTTACACATCCCCAATGGGGCCTATAGAATGACCAAGTCCAAGCATGTGTATTAATTATGTAGCCTAATTATTAAAAGAATCAAGGCTTTAGTGATTAATGTGATTGATTTCTTGATTGATTTACTCACTGATCTTTTCTTTCTTTTTTTTATTCTTTTTGGTTCACCTAATATATTCCAAGCACTCATATATGTTCTGGGGATAAAATAGTAAACACACAGAAAAACTACCCTTCTGAAACTTATGTTCCAGGATATTCAAATAGAATGCAAGGGAACTGTAATAGTTATGTATAAAATGTCCCCTGAAGAGCTTATGTATTAATATTCAGGGTGGATATAATTGAGTCTTGAGGGTTGTAATCCAGAAGTGGATAAGTCCATGGTAATGGGTTTACCTGGATGGTACCCTGCAGGCAGGTAGGGTGTGGCTTGAGGAGGTAGTCCCTGGGGTGCAGCCCTGGAGATTATGTATGGCCCCTCCTCCCCCTGCCCTGTCTCCTTCTTGCTTCAGATCTCTATGTTGTGAGCACAGTCCATGTGCTCTCCATTATCTGCTTCCTGTAGGCAGGCCCTGAGATCTGTGGCCCCCAGCTTCACATGGACTGAACCAGAAACTGTAAGAAAATAAATCTTTCCTCTAAGTTATGTGCTCAATCTTTAGATTATAGCTGCAAGAGTGCTGACTGGAACAAAAAGCGTAACCATTAGGCCATAGTAGGTTTTCTAAACCAGAAGTCTTTCAAGAGATGATAACTGATGTTCAGTAATTAAAGTGGAAATCTGGCTCCCAGGAATTCACTCAGAAGGTCAATTAGTTTTATGGGTTTTAAAAACATTCAGCAAATATCTCTATTGAAGCATTCCTACAATTGATCATATATCAACATAGAAAAAGATCATTATTAGTTTTTATAAAATAGCACTGTTGCAGGCAATACCCTATGACCACATGCGATGAAAATAGGATTTAAATGTAAAGCCAACAAAACAGCCTTCTACATGAAAAGTATACTTTCTATTGAATAATTCTTCAGTGAAAGGATAAAGATGAAATCTGATTGATTTCAAAAATAAATTTATAATTAAAAACTACATATCAAAACCTATCATATACCTTTAAAACAGTAGTCAAAGAAAAGTGCCTCATACTGAAGAATCATAGTAATAATGTAAAAAAATGAACACAAAATAATTAAATCAAAAATATAAAATCACAGGAGGGAAAAATTAAAGATAAGATTCTAAAAAAATGAAAACAGAAAAACTTTAAGTCAAATTAAGAAACTCAGCCCTAAGAAATCAAACAAGCCAATCAAAAAAAAAATGAGCAAGTGAACTAAATAAACACTTCACAAAAGAAGAAATACAAATGGCCAATAAATGCATGAAAAAAATGTTCAACATCATTAGCAATCAGAAAGATGCAAATCAAAACCACTCTGAGATCTCACCTAACCCCAATGAGAATGGCAATCATCAAAAACATAAACAACAAATGCTGATGAGGGTGAGGAGAAGTGGGAACCGTACTACATTGTTGGTGGGATTGCAGATTAGTGCAACCACTTTGGAAAACAGTATGGAGGATCCTCAGATGAATGGGAATGAACCTACCATATGACCCAGCAATACTACTTCTGGGTATCTACCCAAAAGAATGGAAACCAAACTATCAGACAGACGCATGTGTATCTATGTTTATAGCTGCACAATTCACAATAGCCAAACTATGGAAGCAGCCAAGATGTCCATCAACAGATGAATGGATTACAAAACTATGGCCTATGTACACAATGGAATTTTACCCAGCCATAAAGAAGAACAAAATCACGTTATTTGCAGGGAAATCGATGCAACTGGAAAACATTATGTTAAGTGAAATTAGCCAGTCACAAAGAGTAAAGAAGTATATGTTCTCCCTAATATGCAGATGCTAGGGAGAAGATGGGACATAAGAGGGTCTCCAGATGAAAAAGGAAAGACCCTCGATAAGCAAAGAAGTTGATTTAACCAAAGAGGATGGAAGCGGGGGTGGGAGCATCCTAAGGCACATGATGTACTTACACAATTATACCATGGTCACTCACTGAGCACAAACATTTTTAAAGGAGGGATGGGAAATCTGTGGACTAAGGCATTTAGATAGCATGGACTAAACAGTAGAATGTTACTAAGTAGTTGGCAAGGGGAGTTATATGATTAAAGTGGGTCTTCTAGGAAAATTGATCTGGCATTGGTGTGCAAGGAGGAGATCTCAGGTGGAAGAATAAAGCAGTCAGGAAGGCAAACTGCCTACCAGTTAGAGCAGAGAAATTATGTACGCGAATAATAGAAGCAGAAATAGAAACGCTTTCATTATGTCTAAGAATATAAATTTCATGAGTACAAAATAGGAGAGAGCCTAGCTCTAACAGCTATTGACATATAAAAATAATTAAAACCCTAGGGATTTTAAATGACAAGTTCAATCTGCATCCATAATATTAAAACCTTCTACGAACTATATAACAGATTCTTCCTTGGTTCTAGTAGAAATTCATTGTATGCATAAGGATGATAAAACCACAAGTACATTGTACCTTGGTCAGACCAAACTTGACTGATGTGCAAATTCTTGGCAGCCCGTTTGAAGGGAGTGTTTTTCTTGCCTTTAATTTGCAGTTTTGAGTTTACAAAAGAAAGGGTGCTGGGAAATCATGACCTGACTCTTAAAAAGCAATATGAAAACTTTTCCCCTTCCCCATTCTGTGATCCACAACAGAGGAGACAGAAAGAAGGAAGATGGATTTGGTATTAACAAGAGATTGAGTTTACTGGGGATCTCAGGATGATTCACAGAAACTCCGAGACAAGGTTGATAGATGAGGACGGCTCCTCCTGCATTTTCATGAGGGAGCTATTCCTGCAGGTGCCCAAGAGACGTGACTTGCTTGAAAAGTCTCCTCCACTCATGAAGCCACTGTCACCCCAACTCTTGTTCTCTCAGCCCAGGTGGGAGGCATATAGTCCATGGATGTGTGATGGTCTCCTACTCATCCCTTTTGTTTCCTGTTTTCTCCACCTCATCTGGCAGAAAGTACTGTTTATTAGTAGAGTTCTACCATTTCAATGGCTGTGTCCATACACACACCCAGAAGAGCATAAATACCTTATGCTTTTCAAATTTTACATAAAGTTCTGTTTCCTAGACATCATGAACCAAGATTTGTCATTACACAGTTTAAGGCCTATACAATGTGAGTGGATGTTCCTAAAATAACTCACGTTTGTGAGACCATTGAGCCCCCAGCACTCACGCTCAGATCCTGTTTCAATCATCTTTTTTCTTCATCACTGGAATTGAATCTTTCTCCAAGTATTGATGATTATCCAATTTTCACAAGATTTCAATATGACTTCAAATATAAGATGTCTATCAATAGTCTTCAAGAACATCCATTTTCTTTGAGCTTTCTCATTCACTGGGATTATGTTACACATACGTGCTTATATTATAGGTAATAATTCTTAATTATCAAATTACATCTTTAAGACATAGGGCTGGGGTTGTAGCTCAGTGGTAGAGCACTTGCCTAGCATGTGTGAGGCCCTGGATTCAATCCCCAGTACCAAAAGAATTTAGTTGGGGGAAAAAAAAAGGATAAACAGGAAAATTTTGATCACAATATGAAAGTTATTTAAAAAAATTATAATGGTGTGGTGGTGCATGCCTGTAATCTTAGTACTTGGGAGGCTGAGACTGAACTTTTGGTTATTTTTTATTTCAGCTTACAGAAAAGTAACAAGAATAGTATATATATATATATATAATTATATATATAATAAATTTATATATATAATAAATATATATAATAAATTTATATATAATAAATATATATAATAAATTTATATATATAATAAATAATTATATATATATAATTTTTTAACCAGATTCACCAAATATTTACATGCTGCCTTATTTGTTTTACAATTGTCAACCAATCAATCATATATTTGTTTCTCATTTTATTTGATCTATCCTTAGATCACAGGTTAGAGGACAACCTCAGCAAGTAGTGAGACTCATCAACCTAGCGAGACCCTGTTTCAAAATACAAAAAATGGGACTGGGGGTATAGCTTGGAGGTAGAATGTCCCTGGGTTCAATCTCCAGTGCCACAAAACAAACAAACAAACAAACAAAAAATACATGATAAAGTGTCTTGATGAAGTTTCTTGAATCAGTATTCCAAGCTTTAATTACAGAATACATGTTCACTAAAACCTCAAATCTCCCTGACCCTCAGTGTTCATGGTGAACTCTAGGATGAAGATATCATTCTACCTCTGCAGTCTGACTCTGAGGAAATTACATTAGCATGCCGGTCTTAAAATCCACTCCTCTGATACAATGCTCCCATGTGTTCTTGTAATATCACCATTAAGTGCTTGCCATGTCAACCTGCATATATTAATTTATGTATTTATCTTTCTCCTAGTTTTGACAGCTCTTAACTGAGCAGGCTTTCATTACTTGAAGTGTTTGCAGATATTCACTGATTTGGGGGGAATAAAAGATAACTACTGAAAGAAAAAAATATTTGCAAAGAAATGTCAAAAATGTTCTATATTATTTTATACTTTTCTAAACGCCATCACTCAGGACCTTCCATTAATTCATACATTCCCTGAGAGATAAATACAAAAAATGCATACATGTATTATGAACATTCATTTCTTTTATTTGGAGGATTCTTTTGGTTATTTTTTATGTCAGCTTACAGAAAAGTAACAAGAAAAGTATATATATATATATATATATATATATATATATATATGTATATATATATTTATATATTTTTTAACCAGATTCACCAAATATTTACATGCTGTTACAATTGTTTTACAATTGTCAACCAACCAATCATATATTTGTTTCTCATTTTATTTGATCTATCCTTAGAGTCTTTCTCAAACTCAGGGATTTTTTTAAAAGAATAGTTATTTGAATTTTTCCTTTTGAGATTATCTTAGTGTTCTCTGGGAATTCCCAATAAAAGAATTTTGGAACTTTCAAATGATTTAGTCCATTTATCTTTATCTTCTTTTATTTCATATTTTTCATCTTTTGGTCACTTTTTTATGTTCTAGAAAATTCCAAATTATATATTGCAATGTATTAGTGGATTTTTAAATGTTGAGTCAAACTTGCATGTCTGAAATAAATCCCATGTGTTCATGGTGTATCATTTTCCAAATGTAGTGTTGAATCTGTTAATATTTTTAGTATTTTTGATATTTGTAAATTATACTGATCTCTTTATTATTTGTACTCTATTTACTAGGTTGAGGCTTCAATATTTCTGTTACTTTATTAAAAAATTGTGAAAATTCATTCACTTTCAATATTCTGGATAAAGTTAGAGAGTATTCTGGATAAAGTTATAGAGTATAGAGTGTTTATAGAATTTGTATATAAACTCATCTAGACCTACTGTTGAAATACCTACAAAGTATAAAAATTTTTCAAATAATTTTATTGGTTTATCCTATGTACATCGTCTGTTTAATATTTCAGTGTTTAATAGTCAATTATGTAAATATACATTTCTTCCAAAAATTATTCATTTCATTTGTGCTTTCAAATTCGTTACCATTGAGTAGGCCCTTGTGGTAATTTTGTATTCATATTTTAATTGAAAAATTACAATTATATGCATTTATATGTGATGTATATAACACACTGTGATGTTTTGAGTTAAGAAAAATTCTGATGCTTTCATAGATTTTTTTTTTTAAATTTTTGTACCATGGCAAAGTGATAGCATTCTTTTAGGATCTTTGTATAGTTTTGCCTTTCCACTCTGAAATTTTTCTTTGTTCTTTTCAACTTTTCAGATTGTGCATACTTTTAAGTCTCTTCCTTGTAAGTTTGCTCTGACCTACCAGAACATTTTTTGAAAAACATGTTCAGCTTTACTGTTTTACTTACTCGACCTTTAGTCCACCAGAAGCCCCCCTGATTTTCTATTTCCTGCAATATTTCTCAGCTTGCCTTTGAGCCCGAGAACTTGAAATATTATGCATTGGGATCTGTTATTTGTTTATTTATTACCTATAATTATTTTCAAGTTTGAGCGTTGTCTTCATTAACTTATGCTGAGAAGTCTTCTTGTGTAGTTTTCTTTCTCTTTGTTTCCTTTACTATCTATGGATGAAATAGTAAAAGAGAGGGTCCTAAGCAGCCACCAATATCTACAGATACCCCAAAGTCTTAGATTTAAAAAAGTCTTTATCTGATATATTAAAGAAATTATATTCCTTCATGGACATAGTCAATTCTTGTTATTTTTGGTGGGTATATGCTATAAAGTTGACATACACACTGAATTAGCAGATATTGAAACATTATTTCCAGAGGAAACATGCATTACAAGTCTCTATTCACAACATCTTAATAAACTGATTAATAAAATATTGCTAATAAAAATATCCTTGTTGTCTCAGTTTATTCTGGCAGTAGAGTGTTCCTCTATCTCAATATTATCCCTTCTTGACAGGTAAAGGAATTTGGAAACGAGGAGGAGAAAAAGAAAAAAAATCAGAGGAATGTAAAGTACTATTAACCCTTATTTATTAAATCAAAATATCTATAGAGTGGATCACAAGGCAATTAAAAGTTTCCTTCCACATAATTTGTATGCGTGTGTGTGTGTGTGTGTGTGTGTGTGTGCGTGTGTGCATGTATGTGTGTGTGTGTTAGTGTTACTGGGGATCAAACCCACAGAGGCATTCTACTGTCAATCTGTACCCTCAGCTCTTTTTTGTTGTTGTTTGGAAGCAGGGTCTTCTTAGGTTGCTGAGTCTCCCTAAATTGCTGAGGCTAGTCTTGAATTTGCAATCCTCCTTTCTCAGCCTCTCAAGTTTTGAGATTACAGGTATTCACCACTGTGCCTGGCTTTCCTCCCACATAGTTATTGTAGTTGATGATAAACTACAATCAGTAAGCTTTTGTTTTAGACTCTTTATTAGTGTGTTGATGTGACAATTACATCAAAGTCTCCAAGAATTCAGGCTCTGGAATAGACCTGATATCCAGGCTGAGGAATTAAGAGAATTTTTTGAGTAAGCACTGCATAGGAACATAAGAACTTTCAATGCTTAGTAAATATTATCTATCTTCTTCTAGAAAGAAATATAATGTGTGCCACAAAAGCAGCTAATATGTCATTTTAATTTTTTATTAGCAACTTTTAAAATATAACAAGTAACGGGTGCAATCAATTTTAGTAATAATACTTAAACCCAATATACCCCTACTGCAATCTTTTTCATATTGAATAATAAATAATTTTACATTATCTCTTTGGTATTAAATCTTTGCAACCTTGTGTACATCTTACACTTGGCAAAAATCTTAATCTGGACTAGGCCTTAAAAATTCAAAATCCGTATGTTGGCTACTGTAGTGGAAATCACAGAACTCTGTGTGTGTGTGTGTGTGTGTGTGTGTGTGTGTGGTGCTGGGGACTGAACCCAGGGACAACCTATCTGAGCTACACCGCCAGCCCTTTTAATCATTTTCTGTTTTTGAAACAGGGTCTTGCTAGGTTACTGAAAATCTTGCTACCTTGCTAAGGCTGTCCTCAAAGCAGCAATCCTCTTGTCTCAGCCTCCCAAATACTGAAATGACAGGCATGTACCACCATGCTCAGCTTCAAGTAAACACTTACAGATAAAGACTATAATATACATATTATCAGATACATCATTACTTAAGTTTTTGTTGTGCGTTTATATCCTCCATCCTCAAGTTATACTTGGACTTTTACCAAATGAATCTTGGTTTCAGCAAGCAGGGATTTCTACAATTTATGATTTCATTGGTGGTTATCAGTGATTGTGCTAGAAAAAAAAATCAAAGTAAATTTAAAAAAAAACAACTCAAAAGCAAATCACAGTTGCATGAATAAGAATCACTGGAAAGAGGGCAGCCTTTCTCGGTGCCTCTGTGAGCAGCGGGACACTCTCGGTGCCTGCATCTCAGCCACAGTTGGTAGATGGAGCCCAAGCTGAGATCCTCAGTCTTTTCAAGGGGTCCCTGGCAAGTTGACAGCTACATTATTACTTCAGCTTGAAATTGAGGCCAATAAACTTCTAGCGCAGAGGGACAGGAGGTCCTGTTTGCGGAGACAAGGCCACCATCATGTGGAATCTGAAGGAACTGCAGTGAGACTCATGTTCCCATTGCTTTGGCAAAGACTGCAAAGGACTGAACCACCTGCCTGCCCCACTGGACAGCGCTTCAAGAATGCCGGGTCAGTGTAGCCAAGACGTGGTCCGTACACCAGGAGAGAATCCAGAGGGAGTCCAGATAAGGTTACTTCCTGGTAAAAGACAGAGAGAAATAGGTTAATCATGTGTGATTAAAAAAAAAATAAAATCATAATGTATAAAATAAGGACTTGTACAAATTTCTGTTTGCAGAAATCAATATTCATTTGGTACAGGTCCAAATTTTCAAACATACAAAATGTAGGCACATATAATTTGAAGTTGATGAAATGGCCAGAGTGTGTCTCTTGAGAAATATGTGTAAAATCCAAACACAGCATCACAATGAACAGCATCCTGTTTTCACTGTGTTTTCCACTGAAAGACCAAGATTCAGGAAGGAAGGAAGGAAGGAAGGAAGGAAGGAAGGAAGAAGGAAGGAAGGAAGGAAGGAAGGAAGGAAGGAAGGAAGGAAGGAAGGAAGGAAAAAAAAAAAAGAGAAATAAAGAATAAAGACAAGATGTTCCAAGTATGCTAACATTTGCTCCCTGGAAAACTCAAGAGCATATTATTAGCTATATTCTTTCTGAGCCTATTGAAAAAAATTTCATTACCAGGAGCCAGTATCAACTCATTAATTAATAATATATCAGAACCAATTAGTTTGTTCTGACAGTGTTGACATATTGGGTATAATGATTTCTATGTGGTATTAAAGCAAAGGTTACTCTTATTTCCTGGTTAATAATATGGTGAAAAATAATCTGGATTATTTCCCTGCAAATTATTGAGTCATTTATCCAGATATGTTTAGTTACTTCTATACTCAGGGACATTTCTAATACAGTATTACCAAACTCTGTGATTTATCTTGTTTTTTTTTTTTTAATATTTTAGCAATGGCATGGCTAAAGGTTTAGAAAATATGGTTATCAAATTTGCAGATGACACAAAATTTGGAGACTAGCTAATATGATAGATGTCAGAATCTAGTTTCAAAATGATTATGACAGACCTAATTTAAAATGCTAGCATTGAACAAAGATAAATGATCTTGCATTTTAGCTAAAACAATGAATTTTGCAACTGGATTGGGAAAGCTTTTCTTCGAAACCATCTGTACAAAAATATTCTGAAACTTTTATTTATCACAAAATAAATGTAAGTTTGATAACATTCATGCAATTGTAATTCGTTGGATGGAACTTTTGGTGAAATCTGGTGACAGTACCTCTGCACCTGGTGCTAAACAAATGATGTCTCATTCAGAGAGAGAGAAATGTTGGCAAATTAAATCATATATGAAGAAGGGGGTTGAGAACGCTAATGCTATAAAAGCCACTTTATAAAATATCTTGCCAATGACTTGTAGTTATTTTCAGTGTAGCATTGTGGGTCCATCCATAAATTATGAAGTCAACTCTTATAAGGTCGGACTGCCAGGGAAGACCACTCAGACCCAAAAATAGCCAAAGGAAAGTCTTTATTAAGTGGCCAGGACTGCACTGGGCACTGAACCCATCCTGGTTGTGGCAAGGATGGAGAGTTCCTCACGGGCTGTTCCTACAGGTGTGAGTCAAACAGAAATTACAGAAGCCAAACAAGCAGTTATGCATGACTATCTGGGTTACCCAGGGTAGCAACATGGTGTTACTTATGCTAAGGCTAAAGGCTCAGGCTAGCCCGTAACACAAGAGCTGAGTTCAAGTCTCTTGCCCAGTCTGATGCTGGGCAAGTTCTTTCATTGATTTGAACCTCAGTTTCTGCATCTGTGAATTGCTTATGATGATAACATCGAAGAGGCGCATGCTAACTGATGTTAGATTTTTAAAAGGGGCTTCATGGCAACATGTTCCACTTAGTTCTGTAGAGTAAAACCAGTAGAAGAAAAGAGATTTGAATTTAATATAGTGTGGTCATTTAAAGTACTCATTTGAATAATTAAATCTTCCAATGATTTAAGAGATCCAAATTGATTTTATAGGCAGTGAGCTCTTTGTCACTGAAGCTATCCAAAGGAGTCTGAATTACCAGTGCTTAGGGGATGCCTTCTGTCAGGTGGAGGTTTGATTAAATGTAGTGCCACTGATTTTCATGTATACTATCATGCAATTCATTCATTCTTTTTTTTTTTTTTTTTTTTCTTGTGGTTCTGGGGATTGAACCCAGGGGCATTCTACCTCCGAGCTATACCCCCAGTCCTATTTTTTATTCTTTATTTTGAAACAGGGTCTCACTAAGCTGCAGAGTGCCTCACTAGGTAGTTGAAGCTGGCCTCGAATCTGGATCCTCCAGTCTCAGCCTCCCAAATGCTGGGATTACAAGCGTGCGCCACCACGCCTGGAGGCAATTCATTCTTTCAACATTTATTGTTGACAGGCCCTGCACACTCAAGATACAGACAGGCGGCCCACTTCTGCATCTCTGAGTCTAATGAGAACTAACACAAGTCAAATGGTTACATTACTACAAATTAGGGTTCAAACATGCCAAAATAGAACAAAGGAAGACTACCTAACATAGCCAAAACTTACCTCCTGATATGATTTCTTTAGACCATAGTTCACTTTTGTTTTTATTTGAAAGGCCACCCTTTAGAATAACAAAGGCATTTATTAGCCTGCACCAAATTCCCTTCTTCCAGATCTTATTCTGGTTTTCTATGCATTTCTCTCTCCCACCAACCCTTCCTGGACTCTTCAGGTTTTTTTTTTTTTTTTTTTTTTTTCGGTACTGGGGATTGAACCCAGGGGCATTCTACCTCTGAGCTACATCCCCAGTCCTATTTTTTATTCTTTATTTCAAAACAGGGTCTCACTAAGTTGAAGAGTGCCTCACTAGGTAGCTGAGGCTGGCTGCGAACCCGGATCCTCCGGTCTCAGCCTCCCAAATACTGGGATTACAAGTGTGCGCCACCACGCCTGGCGACTCTTCAGGTTTTATCATTTAATATTTCTTGGAAGCCAGGCATGGTGGAGCACACTTGTAATGCCAGTACTTGGGAGGCTGATATCAGAGGATCCGGGTTTGTTGCCAGCCTCAGCTACTTAGTGAGGCCCTCTGCAACTTAGTGAGACCCTGTTTCAAAATAAAGAATAAAAATAGGGTTGGGGGGTGTAGCTCATAGATATAATGCCCCTGGGTTTAATCCCCAGTAAAACACACACACACACACACACACACACACACACACACACACACACACACATATATTTCTTGGGAAAGGAAAAGGAACAACACAGTATGCTTCTTCTTTGCACCCTGTTTTATCTTCTCTTAGGTTCTTTGTGTTTTGTGGAGGGGATACTGAGAATTGAACCCAGTGCATTCTGCTCTAAGCCACACCCACAGCTGATCTTTTATTTTTTATTTTGAAACAGGGTCTCATTAGGTTGCTGAGAGTTTCACAGAACTGCAGAGGCTGGCCTCAAACCTGTAATTCTCCTGTCTTGGCCTCCCATGCCTAGTTTCAGGTTCTTTTTTCTTGGTAGACTGAATGTCACTGCTTACTGCAGAGAGATGAATGGCCGTTATATACCCATGACTGGGGTCTCAGATCCTTCCCTTTGACAGCAGGGTCTTCCAATTACATGACATTAAAATAGTCTCAGGGCTGAGTTCTGAGATTCTATTTTGACTAATCTTGAATGTTCTACAATTGCTTTGGTTATTTGGAAAAAACAGTACCCAACATCATTTTCTAACTCTATTCTTCATCTGTATGCATTCAGCCCTACCCTCTCTCAGACCTTTGACCCTTTGGCATCCAGTTATGCAATGAGCACAAGGACATCCCATCCTGAAAGGGACAGAGGGGATATTTATGCTAATGAACTATTTAATTTATTTTTTAGAGGGAACTGTAATGGGAACAGGGTGAATTGGCTGTTGGTACCTCTCTGCAAAGAATGCTTCTAGAGTTCAAGAGCATCTCACTTCAGTGATAAAGAAGAGAGGCACACCTCTTTTGACAGCCAGATAGGACTGCTGTCGACTTAGGATGCTGCCGCTAAAAGCAGAGCTCCCACCTAAGTCACATCACGTCTCAAATCGTGACAGCCTTGCTATTCTGCTTTCCCCTCTGCCTCGTGAATCCATTCCACATTCACTGCACAAATTGCTTAGGTAATGAAGATGTATAATCAATCTCCAGGCAGGCAGGAAGACAAGGAAGCATCCCAGGCAGAGCTGTTGGGTCCCCGAGGAGAGACACTGTATGGAGCCTGGTGGCTAGCCAGAGGGAGCATTCTCTTGAGCATGAGACAGTTGGCAACATTTTTCTCCTCATCCAGGTCACACCATCAGTTCACATTGGAATCCTTTAAGTATTACAAGAGTTACTTAGCAGCAATTTAATTTCTGGAGGATTTTGTTATTTTTGTGTAAATCTTGGTTCAATTGCTAGTTTTATTATCCATATTATCAAATCCATGACATGACAATTTCTGCTTTTTGGTGATTTATTCAAGGTTTTGTTTGTTAAGTCATTTTAAGGAAATGTGTATACATTCAGTCTCTCAACATGTCAAAGACTCTTAAAGGATGTATTTCACGTTTCATTACATCAAATGACTAAAGATGAATGGCTAGTAAGAACAGGTGTTAGATAATTCCACGTCGTGGCTAAGACAACCATTTTTTTTCCATGACTCAGTAGACACATTAGCCACTCTATAAATATCAGTGTAGATCATGTAGCATAAACTTATGTTGTGGCTTGTCCCCTCTGAAACTCATGTCAAAATTTGATTGCCATTATTTCGGGAGATGGAACCTTTAAGAGATGATCAGGTTGCTAAGGCGGATTGATGTCTTTGTGGGAGTGGATTAGTCCTCACAAGAGTGGATTGTTGTAAAAGCGAGTTTGACTTTTGTGGCTCTCTCTTGCCTTCCACCGTGTCATGAAACAGCAAGGGGGCTCTCCTAAAACATGAGCCGAATGGCAGCACCGTGTTCTTGGAATTCCCAATCTCCAGAACCATGAGTCAAAATAAACTTCTTTCCTTTATGAGTTTTCCAGTTCTGTTGTTTTGGTTGCAACAGTTTTCAAAGGAAGACACTTGGGGAAGCTATCCTCCGGTCCTTCAGCTGCTTGAATTCTTAGTGCTCTTTTTCCTAGTAAGTTTTCTGTGAATTCACCTGGGTCTTTGGATACACAATTTTACCATACTCATATAGCTACGGAGTTTGCTTTGTTGCTTTTTGACATTACTATTTTGGGAGAGTAGTGTAAGTACAACCAGATTTTGTTCTTTTGAACATGTCAGATTTTCTGTTTTTCATATTTTTAGTGAAATATTATATATTTCCCCTGAATACCTATGGGGATTTCTCTTTTGCTTCTGTAACTGCAAGAAAAAAAGTTAGTTGTTTGGATTTAAGTGTAGATTTCTTTTTAGCAAATTATCTGGCTACAATGATGATACAATTCCATTTTCACAGTCATGTTTTTTCTAAATAATATTTAGCTAAGTAACTATGCTTTTATTAGTACTTGCTTATTTAGAAATAACTATTTTTCTTGGTTTTCATCTTTTTATTTCTTCTCTTTGTCTTTTGTATTCCTTATTTTCTCTTTCTGTCTTATTAGAAACTTCTCATGTTTTTCTAGTATATCACTGACTCAATTTTCAATAAGACCACTTCTGCTCCTTATTACTGACAAGGAGTGCTGTATTTTTCTTTTCAGTTACAGTGTCTATAAAATGATTTCTTATCACGATCATCTCTCCTTCTCTAAAAGAAAAAGTTATTTCTTAGACACAATTTGTTTTGCCTATCTCCAAAAATCAAGTCCCCATTTTGTTGAACAATTGGGAGTAAGAAGCTTCGAACACTCTCTCCCAAGTGCCTAGCAGAATTTAAAAGCAATCATAGCTATCTTGTACATACCATTTACCACGTCCTAGGCATTGTTCCACAATTTTTATGTATTTTCTCTCACTTCGTGCTCTCCAAAGCTCTTTGAGGTAGGTGCTCTTACCATCTCTGTTTTATGGATGAAAAAGTTAAGGAATGAGGGGTCTAAGAAATCTTTTGAGACCACATAGTAAGTGGGAGAGTCAGATCCTAACCTGGGCCATTTGGGACTTAGACTCTACCTCCTTCACTCATACAGTTTATAATCTCTTATTGGTTTTCTGTCCACATCAGATATTTAGACCCCGCTTGGATCTCAGTCATTTCAATAAAAAGACAGTGAACAAAAGAGCTACTCATGGTATATATCTAAGATTTTGCATATAATGTCATTCTATCATCTCGTAGTGCATCTTTGGACCCTCCAAGTCCTGGATTCTTGCTCTAACACATTGAAGTATACTATCTTTGGGCCTCCACAACACCACAGATGTTTCTGTTGTTTTCTATGATTCCTTAAAGTATGTCATCCACATTACCCTTATATAATGCATTCTTGTTTTCCAAAAACTACTGTACCTCACTAGCTGCAAAAAAGATCTTGCTGGGATAAGAGGAGGAACAGCATCCAGAGAGACTGAAATCCAGCACTCATAAGATAAGGAAATTTCTGATTTACTTTCTGGGGATTACTGATTCAAGGAGATAAACAAGGTGGTTGGATGTTAAGGGTCTTCCAAAGTAGTCAGAAAATCTTTTATTCCTTCTAATAATATAGTGACAGCTTGTCATAAAATATATTTTTCATGAAGTATGAGAAAAATTTATGGTTGCAGCTTTTTTGTGTGTGTACTGTGAACTTGTATGCTTCTTCTTGTGACCTTGTAGACATATTAGTGGGAATAAAGGCAATCACTGCTCGTAGGGAAGGATCCAAGTCTGATGGAGCCTGGAGCCTTTGCAGTTGTAAAGATCATTTTAATTTTCTTTTTCAGTACTAGATTTTGAATACTAATTTGGTACAGAAGAGAATATTTACTTGGAAAAAAGTCAGAACAAATTAAATAGCAAAAAGCTGAAAAATAGGACTAATGCTACAATATTTAGGTACTGATAGAAACGCCCTCAATAAGATCCCAAAAGCTCTGGAAATTAAAATAAGAATTAATAAATGGGATAGCATTAAAATATAGGAAATTCTGTGCAGCAAAGGAAACCGTCAAGATTCTACAGAGAAATACTACACAATGGGAGAAAATCTTTCCCACCAACCTCTCTGATAAAGAACTAATAGTTAGAATGTACAAAAAGCTTTAAAAAATTAATATTAACACACACACACACACACACACACACACACACACACACACACTTAAAATAACCCAATCAAAAACTGGGCAACGGAACTGAATAGACACTTCTCAAAAGAAGAAATATAAATGGCCAATAAATATATGAAAAAATGTCCAACATCTTTAGCAATCAGGGAAATGCAAATCAAAACCATACCAAGATTCCATTAACTCCAGTTAGAAGGACAATCATCAAGAACACAAACAATAGTAATACTGGTGGGGATGAGGGGAAATGGGAAATCTAATGTGTTGTTGGTGGGACTGCAAATTATGACAGCTACTATGGAGACCAGCATGGAGGTTTCTCAGAAGGTTGGGAATGGAAGCACCATATAGATCCTACAATAGTTCCCCTGGACCTCTTTTTAAAGGAATTGAAGTCAGAATATCATAGCAATACTTGTATATCCAGGTTCATAGCAGCAGAATTTACAATAGCCAAATTATGAAACCAGCCTAGGTGTCCATCAACAGATGAAGAGATCACAAAACTATGGCATATACATACAATGGAATTTTACTCAACCATAAAAAGTAACAAAATTGTGTCATGTTCAGGAAAATAGATGGAACTCAAGAATATTGCTCTAAGTGATATTAGACAGTCCAAAAATGAATACATGTATGTTTTTTCTTATATATGGAAGCTAGAGAGAAACTTGGAAATAAAGATAATATCAGGTAGAAGAGCAGGGACGCCAATGGAGTGATGGAGAGGGTTTAGAGAAGGGAGAGGGGAAGGAAGACCTTAAGAGTGTAACAGCTGAAATAGTGATATGTCTGTATACAAAACTATCAATCCCTAGCTCAATGACAAACCGAGAGGGGAAGGGAGAGAGGGAGGGGCTCAGAGGGAAGTGTCCCAAGACTTGTGTGCATGTGTACTTCTATCTATACCCCAATACGAAGCATAATTACAAGACACCAAATAATATAATATATATATATATGTGTGTGTGTGTATATATATATATATATATATATATATATATATATATATATATATATATATATCCAATGAAAAGAGAAAATTAAATACTAAATATTGGCAAATTATGATTTTCTATTAGGGAGGCTGATGTCAGTCTCTGCTTGGCAGTTGTTGCTGCTTCTGGTTAAGCAAGGCATAGAAAAGCCATGTTCCCTGCTCCTTTATCTCAGAACTAGAGAAATCTTAGACAAGCATTTGCATGTCTCCAAGTAGCACTTGGGTGTGAGGTGGGGATGAAAATTACAATCCAAGGTGTTTTGCTTTTTTTTTTTTTTCTTTGCACTGAACAAAAAGCCATGTGTAGCAATAAATTATTTTGAAAAAGAACTATAGAATAAAAGAAGTTTTAGAGGAAGAATGAATATAATAGATTGAATGTGGCTGTCTCCCTGACATTTTTATTTCTGTATAAGTCAGCAGCTTAAACACTGGTGTAAAAAGGAAAACTAGATTGTAAAGTATCATAACTAATATAAGTTATAATGAGGTGAACTTCTCAATGTAATTGTTTATATTTATTTTTGATAGTATTTTAGTATATACTTATGCATTAACAGACAATTTTGATTTATTTTGAACTATGATCTTTATTAATATAAATTTTAAAATATCCTATTTATCATCAAATAGGATATTTTAAAATTTAAATAACTTAAAGATGTTAGTTTTTTTTGCTACCATTAATATAATTGATTGTCAAATTTTCGAGCTGAAACTTACTAATCAAAGACAATAGTTTTATAGAGCACCAGAATCTCTCTGATTCTAAACAAAACAAAACAAAACCCCCAAATTTAATGACTTCTAGAAATGTATTGAAGGAATAATACTTTTTCCAGGTAAAACTTGGCAGGCAAAAAAATCAAAATTAAAAAGAAAAAGCCTATAATAAATAGACTGGCAAAGAGTGACAGTCCTGATTTTTCGGCTTCATTTCTGCCTATGTTTCATCTACTTTCTATAAATAAATAAAAACAAGTTATTATACACAGAAAGAGAAAATGGACACTAAAAGGAAATTTAACCCCATTTTGTATTATTAAAGAAATTCCATCTTGTCACCATTTAAAAACATTGGAAAAATCTGGTTATTTCACTCTCTTTCATAAAGGCTACTGCCACCCTCAACTATTCTGTAGCAAAATATCAAAAAGTTACTGGTAGTTTCATGAAGTGTTAGTTCATCCAGTAGCAGTTGGTATTTAGTGATTGGCCTATCAAACAACAATAATAACAACAACAATAACAATAACAACAACAAAAGACTTCAAGATAATGAAATTGCTCCTTGATAAATCCCTCTTAGCCATTCTGGAGCATTCTCTAGCTAGCTAACTATCCAGCCATCAGCCCATGAAACCTAGGACATACAGCTGCTCTATGTTTAACCAATCCCACAGTGATGGGCATTCATATTGTCTCTAGTTTTTTGGTAATATTATATATAACACTGTGATGAATTCTCTGTATATTATCTTTTCTGTATGATTAATCATCAACTTAGAAATAATTCTGGTTGTTACAGCTGAGTTAGAGACTATAAACAATGAATATTTTGATAAATGTTTCCAAAATAGTCTCCAAAATTCATCCATATCCATACTCCCACAAAAAATACTAGGGAGCATATTTCCCATTCATTATTTTCAAAGTAAATATAACTAGTTTTTTAATCATTGCCTGTCTGATGGGTAAAATAAAGCTTATTTTTCAATTTTGTTTTTAGATAAAAAAATTATATTTATTTATTTATTTTACTGTTTAGTGCAAGTTTGTGTGTACATGATAATATTTGAGTGATCAAGGGGTTAAGGGGGTCAGGAGATGTCATCTATTCGTACATTTCACCCATTCTTCCTTCAGACATTATTATTATTACTATTATTATTATTATTATTACTATTATCATTATTTGCTTTTTGGTCCTCATTGGTCTGTGTGAATCTGTGTATACATAAATAGTTGTTCTCTGTGGTTGGTATTATACTTGTGAAGCACACTGGCTTTGGAATGAAGGCAAGCGGGGTGAAAATCCTGGTTTGACAGTTACTGCCTCGGAGACTTGAGCAAGGTCAATCTGATTCTTAGATCCTTCATTTGTAGAACAAAAATAGTTTCTAGGAAAGGGTGTCAAATTAAATGACACATATAAATACTGAAAGAAAACTTGTCAAGTCATACTAAAATAATGTAGCTACTAACATCACTATTTTCAAAATGATGTTGCATATATATATATATATATGTATATATGTATTGAATGTGTTGTGCCTTAAATTTTTAAACTCTTTTATACTGTTCAGAATTTCTTCTTCTTTTAGAAGTCATCAGAATGTTAAACATTTTTCTATGTATTTTCCTATTTTGGGTGTCCTGTCTCAGAAAGTATTTTTTAATTCCTAATAATAAAACCATTACCTATATTTGTTCTAAAGCCTGTTTGGCTTAATTTTTGCATTTTGAGTTATCTGAAAGTTGATTTGCTCTTGTAAATAAGAACAGATATAGATTTGGTTTTTGTTTTATCTCAAATGACTAACCAGTTGCCCTAAGCCACTACTGAAAAAATCAGTTACTTTTCTCATACTTTAACAGTTTTACCCTATACTGAATTATATTTGAGTCTATTTCTGAACTCTCTACCCATTAGTTTATTTCTGTTTAATTGCTATGCATTCTCCTTTCATTCAACTGTTATTTCCCCATCTTATCTCCCTCCATATTTTCTTTCTAGCTGTACTAGACTCTAGTTTCCCAAACAAGTTTTCCTTATATTTAAGACTTTCATGCCTAAAGCTGTCATTCAAGTTGTCTTAAGAGCTTCCTTCTATCTCCAACACACAAATATTTCTGGCAGCTCTTTCCTGTCTTCAAAAACTGGGTTCAGCTGGGCGTGGTGGCGCATGCTTGTAATCCCAGCATTTGGGAGGCTGAGACCGGAGGATACGGGTTTGTAGCCAACCTCAGCTACCTAGTGAGGCATTCCACAACTTAGTGAGACCCTGTTTCAAAATAAAGAATAAAAAATAGGGCCGGGGGTGTAGCTCGGAGGTAGAATGCCCCTGAGTTCAATCCCCAGTACCACAAAAAACAACAACAACAAAAACAACTGGGTTCAGTCTGTCCTATGTAGCAGTCTTTCCTTAGACTCTGGTCCTATTTGGAGAGCCTTCTCCTGCTCTCTCTCATGGAAACATCAAGAATTTCCACCAGGTGAGTTTCTACTTGGTAATCATCGATCCACATACATCCCTCTAGAAAGTGTCCAGAGATCATGTCTTATTCAACTTACACCCATGGTGCCCGAGTATAGCAGGTGCCCAATAAATATCTTAAGAGAATGCGTAGGTTTGTTTTATTAAATGTTGTAAAATGTTCAGGGAAAGGAAAACACATTGTTCCCTTTAATAATTCAAAGCAGTTTCAACTGAAGTACCAAGCCAAATGGTAAATTATATAAACCAGAGAAGGGAGCAAAAGTTCCATTTTTTTTCTACACTTGGAAGAAAGAAGTAGATGATTTTAAGGCCCAAAGTAACCTCTTATTAATATATTTTACTTTCTTTTATGTTTCTTTTATTTCTTTTCTTTTCCCAATATAGTCAGAGGAGTAGGTGTACAACAATGTTCATTTTTCTGTTTAATTTTACTTTATACTCCCCCTGGTGTGTGTGTGTGTGTGTGTGTGTGTGTGTGTGTGTGTTTTACTGGGGATTGAGCCCAGAGGAGTTTTGCCTGAGTTACACCCCCAGTCATATTTTTTTCTTTTGTTTTAAAACAGTCTCCCTAGGTGGCTGAGAGTCTCAACATGCTTGGCTTACTTTTACTTTATTTTCTGTTTGTTATGGACCTCTGGAAAAAAAGTTCAGATCGTGGAGAAGAGAATATCAGTTTTAAGGAAAGTGCCTCCCATGAAGGATGACAGAGGGATATCAGACTTTGAGGCAGAGAAATGACTGTGTGGAGTGGAACAAGCTCACGTGTGGCCCTGGTGACAGGGAATGGAATAGATAAAATGCAAATGGTATTTGTGTCACCATCATTAATTAGAATAATAAAGCTTGCAGAGCAAAAAAAAAAAAAAAAGCAAAACAAAAAACAAAACAACACAAAGCAAGCAAATAAACCAGCAACTCCCCTCCCCCAATATTTGAGACATAAAGAAACCAAAGGCTATATCTGAGTAGTTACATCCCCAAGCGATATCTGATTCTGAAGTCATAATTCTTTTATTCAACAAATAAATTCACACTATAGAACTGGCACTGTTGTAGGCTCTGAAGATACAGTAAAGAGAGCAGCACGGTCTCTGCCCTCATTAAGATTATAGAGTGAGTGGGGCAGTGGTGTACATCGATAGTTCCAGTACTTGAGAGGCTGAGACAAGAAGATCACAGGTTCAAGACCAGCCTCAGCAATTTAGGGAGTCCCTCAGCAAAGTAGTGAGATTCAGTGAGACCTTGTTTCAAAATAAAATAAACAAAAAAGGGCTCAGAGGTAGAATGTCTCTGGATGTTAACCCCAGTGCCACAAAAATAACAAAGAAATAAATAATAAAGAAAAAAGAGAAAGATGGCAGAGTCTCATGCACTCAGCCTGTTGAGTACATGTGGGTCAGCAGGGGTCTAAATTAATGATCAATTTGGATGGAAGGTAGCTAATATGTGCTTAGTTGTTTATATTTCGTTTCCTGGTCTTTCTACATGATGATGAAGAAGTAGTTTTTAATGATGATTTATCTTGCAAGAATTCTTTTATTAACATATTCTTCCCACTTTATGTTCCCACCCAGTAGAGATGGCTGCTGATTGTAAGTCTGTTAGCTGGGGAGAGCAAGTGTCTTCTCTATGGTGTCGTCAAACCCTAGGACCCATGAGAATCAGCCACAGAGTTTAAAAATAGGCTTATCCTCTGGGTATTCTGACTTAGTGAGCCTGAAGTGGAATTAGGGACCCCCCAATCTGGGATTCACTGCTCTGTGTGAATGAATATGCATACCAGTGACGGCAGAGAACACTGCCACTTACGAAAGGAGGTGTCAGTGTTGGAATGGACAGAACTTTCTTCTCCGAATGATTTATACCTCCACGGGTACCGATGTGTTGATAGTTTCTGTTACTTAGCCACACCAATGAGGCACTGAGAAAGATCCCTGCTTTGTCATTGCTGGGAGCTCTGTTCTACGTGTAAATGGGTGGTGTAAGAGACTTATTGGCCGGCCGAGCATGGTGGTCCATGCCTGTAATCCCAATACCTGAGAAGTTGACCCTGGAGGGTCACAGGTTTGAGGTCAGCCTCAGCAATGTAGCAAGAGCCTCAGCAAATGTAGTGAGACCCTGTTTCAACTAAAAATAAATAAATAAGGAAAGAAAGAATAAAAAATAGGGCTGGGCTGCAGATTAGAGGTAGAATGGCCCTGGGTTTAATCCATAGCACCAAAAAAAAAAGACTTACTGGAATTACTGGAGGTGAGAGCAGTTGAGTAGTTAGTTGCTACTCTATACCCAACATTTTATAGATAGTACACATAGTTTTGATCATCGACAGCTAGTAATCTATATCGTACCCCAATATACATAGAAATGGCAGGTGTCTACTTCAGTAGCTACATTTTAAGGTCTTAATCATCAGAGCATAATGTGGAATGCTGCATTTTATATATGTCCCATTCTCCACCCTATTTAAAGAGCTATTAAATCTTTAAATCATTAACAGGCATATGAATCATGCCAATGATGTCATGCCTCTTCCCGTATGTGTGTATGCTTTTACCCTTGCCGCAGTAGTAAATCAACGTGTCTCTCTCTCTCTCTCTCTCTCTCTCTCTCTCTCTCTCTCTCTCTCTCTCTCACACACACACACACACACACACACACAAAAATATCCTCCCTCCCTTTAGATTTTTGTTGGACTCTCGTCTCCGTTTGTAAAACAATCAGTGGGACAACTGAAAAAATAATTTGAGGAAAATATTTTTCTTCCTCTTCTTCTCTCTGGCTGCCTCCCAGAAAACTCAGCGATGCAGCTCTGGATTCTGTCTGACACATCTTAACTACTGACATTTAGCAGATGCTTCTCCAAGAAGTGGGGGAGGGCGAAGGTGAAGCAGGGGTGTGATAGAAGTAATTAGACTAACGATGTCTCAATTGTCAAGATGTTCCCACAGTGTCCCCTTCTGTTAGCAAATCTGGAGCAGGAGGGCTGTCTTCACGAAAGGAAAGGTTGAGTAAAAGAGGCAGTCATTCAGGTTCACAATAGGAGAAAGTTAGGAGGTATGCACCTTGCATTTATACTAAAGAGGAGGCAGATCATTTCAATCCTTCATCTGTAAGAGATCACTAGCCTGGTGCAAACAGATTCATTTTTTTTTTCCAGAAATGGGGATTGAACCCAAGGGCATTCTACCTCTGATCTCCACCCCCAGTCCTATTTTTTTTTTTATTCTTTATTTTGAAACAGGGTCTCACTAAGTTTCAGTTTGAAACAGGTGGCTCACTAAATAGCTGAGGCTGGCCATGAACCCGGATCCTCCTGTCTCAGCCTCTCAAGCACTAGAATTACAAGCATGAGCCACCATGCCCGGCCAGATTCAATTTTATGTTCCCCCTCAATTCCAGTCTATTGCCAAGGTTGATCTGATCATATGATGGTCTCCTTTAGTGTTAATGCTAAATAATTCACTTCCCTCTTCCTCTGTGAGTTTTACCAGTTAGTTATACTTTGGTAGAATACTAAAAAGAAAAAAAAAAGTCCAGGTTTCATGGCTCAGATAAAAACTCAATGTATTCAGTTGATGTGTAAGGTAATCCTGTACCTTGGGAGTGGATTACCTCACTGGGACATGGCTCTGGGCAATGTTAGCAGCCGACTGGCTGACCTTTTCAACAGGTAAGATAGAGGTATGGGGTAGTTAACTGCTTACCAATGTCTACTGTTTGGGCTTGAAACAGAAAACAAAAGGGACAGAGACCAGTAGACTACGGAAGGGGACTGAGGGAAGGAAGTGGGAGAGGAAGAAAGGAGGCTCGATGAAGAAAACAGTTCAAATAATGCTACGTCCAATATGAAGGCATCACTACCAGTCTCCCTAATGTGTATGGGAGGGGGTGAATGGGGGGGTCTGGAGGGAAACACACCAGTGCTGTGAGCATGTACAGTTGTATCATTTTGAACTTCCCTATGATGTATAGTTATAGTGCACCAGTAAAATTATATATTTATTATATTTTTCAATTTTTATTTGTGTTCTTTTCATTTATTTATTTTTTAAATTTTACTAGTGCATTGTAATCATACATCTTTGTGTGTGATACAAACTGGTAGAGGCATACACGCGCACAGCACTCATTTAACCCTTCCACAATTCCCACCCCATTTCCTTCCCCCTCCTTCCTCATGTTACGTTTAGTGATGGACTTTGATATGTTTGTAAATGTACATCAGGTCCATTAGGTTGTTCCCCCTCCCCTCTCCCATCACCGTCAGATAGGTCACCTTCTTTGCTATCTAATTTTTCTCTTTCTTTGTCTAGAGTCCCTCCTATGACCCACTTTCTCCCTAGCTTCTGCATAGTAGGGAGAACATCCAATTTTTTACTGTTTGTGACTAACTAATCTCACTTAACATAATATTTCCCAGGTCCCTCTATTTTCCTGCAAATGACATGATTTTGTTTTTCTTTATGGCTGAGTAAAATTCCATTGTGTGCATATTGCATAGTTTTGTAATCCATTCTTCTGTTGATGGACATCTTGGCTGGTTCCGTAGTTTGGCAATTGTGAATTGTGCAGCTATAACCATAGATACACAAAAAATGGGCAAGTGAACTAAATAGACACTTCACAAAGGAAGAAATGCAAATGGCCAATAAATGAATCAGGAAATGTTCAACATCATTAGCAATCAGAGAGATGCAAATCAAAACTACCCTGAGATTTCGCCTAACCCCAATTAGAATGGCAATCATTAAAAACACAAACAACAACAAATGCTGGCAAGGGTGTGGAGAAGTGGGAACCCTAATATATTGTTGGTAGGATTGTCGATTAGTGCAACCACTTTGGAAAACAGTATGGAGGAACCTCAGATGGATGGGAATGAACCAACCATATGATCCAGCAATACCACTTCTGGGTATCTAACCAAGAGAATGGAAATAAAAGTATATCTAAAAAGTAAAAGCAATCATGTAAACAGCCAAAGTGGAGACAAAAAATCTTTTGAGTTCAATAATGCATGCCATTGCAGGCTCAACTCTGCAGTCTTGCGGAAGCCCGTCCTCGGTGCTGTGGGGGTGCTCAGGTATACTTATGCATGACTTTTGAAGCAGGCAGAAGATACTGATGGATATCATTTCAATACAATGCTGATGTCTCCAAGGACTGTTTGATCCCATAGAGGTGGATACCTTCGCCTTTTGTTTTAATGAGACCATTGTAGAACTCTGCAGAGGAATTAACTTGTAGAAGATTAAGAGTAACACCATTTACTCCTGTCTGCAGACATGCAAATTGTGGACATGGGATTTTTTAATAGTTTTATTAGTTTCGCATCCACTTGTAAATTTGCTTTAGCAATATTCATATGACAATATATGTGTGGTACTTTGAGTTCCCTTTGAACCAGTTATAAAATTTGTAATTCCCTCATTAATTAATGAATGAAATAAAATTCTCAAATTTTATTCTAAGTCTGTGTGAGAGACATGTTTACATAACTTCTTAAGAATTTTCATTTGCCATTCTTTTAATAAATCTCCCCCCCCCCTTTTTTTTTTTTTGCTTCCTCTAGTTAGGAATTTCAGTTACTTACACTGCCAAGAATTTTAACTATTGCACAGGATACCTTTCTTTCCTTTCATTCTCTTTTTATTTTTTTCTAGTTAGGACAATCTACTTGACAAAACAAACAGTAATGAGAAAGTTATTCTGAAGACTTCAAGATTAGAATAAACAAAAGCAAGTCCATGAAATAATAAAAAATATTCTTTTTAAAAGTATGAAATACATGTCAGTGTCTATTAATAAATGGAATTTAGTGGTATTATGAAAAATGTCATTAAAACCAGGCTTGGTGGTGCATCCCTGTAATCCCAGTAGCTAGGAGGCTGAGGCAGAGGATTTCAGGTTCAAGGCTAGCCTCAGCAACTTAATGAGACCCTCAATAACTTAACAAGATCCTCTTTATAAAATATAAAGGGCTGGGGTTGTAGCTCAGAGGTAGAAGTCTCCCAAGACCCTCTCTACACATGCACTGTTAATCTCTGATGAATATCCTTCCTATTGTGGCTATATCTTACCACAGGTAAAATTTTTTTATTTTTTTTTAAGGTGATGATTTGGAGCTCCATGAAAAAGTCGAACTTTCAATGACTTCTTGAGCATCACAGTGCCCAAAGATTCCGCCATTACAACACTACCTCATGACAAAACTGTTATGATTTCCAAGACTTCAGTTTATTTCTGTTTTGCTCTCTTTCATGTATTTGGGTTTTGGCACTGTCATTTCAGAAGTAAAATATCTCAGCTATCTCAACGCAGGATGAGTTATGGATGCCGCCTTTCTACATCGTATTACGTGCTGATTTTGTTAGTCTTGGAGCTGATTCTTTTTTCTGACCTCATCCTGAAATCATGTACAGTATGTACAGTCTCATCATCTCATAACTACTGACTGTACTGAGAATGATCCCAGTGATCTTGAAATATCACAAGAGAAATCATGCAGGGGGCTGGATTTGGTGCATAACAAAGTTAATGACCTCTGTTATTTTAACAGAACACTTAGATGATTCTTAGATGTCTCTTAGATGATTCTTCATACTGTGAAACGGAGGGCAGAGCCTGCATGGAGTCAGTGTAGTTCAATATAAATGGAAATGTACACATTTATTAACCATATTCTCAGGGGAAATATTTAAAGGGATTACAAGACAAATATCTCTAGCAATGCACTTTCTTTGTGTCTTTTCACGTGGTGTTGATCATGATGTCAGTCACAATTCTAAGCTGCAGTCTGAATTCTAACCCCAGTATAATCCTCTCCACTTTAGTGTAGCTGGAACCGATGAGCAGGAGAAGATATCAATCCAATGATTAGAATACGGATCGGTTGACTTTGAGTTAATAAAAAAGGAGTTTATCCTGGGTAGGCCTGATCTTTCTTTTAAAAGAAAGTCAACCATTTGGTTTCTTCTGCTGGTAAAAGCAGACAAACAGGTGGCCAACTGTCTTGAGAGGAGATACTCTGTCACTCAGACCTGAGGACAACCTCCAGGATCTGAGAGCAACCCCTTGCTCACAGCTGGACAGAAAACAAGGGCTTTAGTCCCAGCACTGAGGGAAACTGAATTCTGCCAACAACCTGCATGACTTGGAAGAGCACCTCAAGGTCCCGATGAGAACTCGGGCCTGCGCCACCTTGGCTGCAGCTTCGAGAGGCCATGAGCAGGGAACCCACTTAGATTGTGCCTAGCTTTCTGAACTTCCGAAACTGGATCTAAGAGGTAAGTGTTGTTTTAGTGGGAGAGTTGTGATAATTCATTAAGTAGTCATGGAAAACAAAGGCACTCAACTCTTCAGAACTGGGCATTAGGGACCCTGGAGGGCAGGGGACAAGGATCTGGGTGAGAATCCAGTGTCAGCTCCCTGGGGTAGAGCTGCTAAGCACACCTCGAGCCATTGGAACAGAGCCTTGCTCTCTGGCAGGGCAGAGAAATCCTTCCCTGCAGGAGTGCCTCTCACCCAAATTTGAGAGAAGTTGGGAGGAGGATCCCTCCCCATCTGTTGTGGTCTGATTCTTTTGCAAAATACAATACATCTAAATGATTAGAAAAGTAAAACTTTTTAAAAAGAACAGTAAAAATACAAATCACCCTTTAAAAATGTATTCAACAGGCAAACATATTACTCTGTCCAACTGCTATACAGTATTGCCAACACTTTTCCTTTTTAAAGGTTCTTATCTCTTTGGAGACCGGTCACGAATAGGTCAGCCCCTAGTGGGCGAGCCAGGTCTGCGGAGCTCTGCTCTAAGAGACAAACGCCACACATACAGGCCCTGAGCTTCCATGCCTGTACATGATATGTAGTGTTCAGCAGAGACCGCTTGCTATGTTCAGAGAGGACTGTGACTCATATTAGATAGGTATTTTCTATTTTGGAGCTTACTGGCCATTTCTTAGTTTGTTGTATGTAGTAACTTGCGATCAAAATTACAAAGTGTACATCTCGCTCCACTACGTACCAGGCACTCGATCCTGGCAAGTTACTCTGCTTTCTAGTCTCCATTTCTCATACTTATAAAATGGCAACAGTATTAGTAATACGCCTCCTATGGTTGTGAAGATTAATGAGGTAATGTGTATGTATGTGTTTTATAAGCTGTGAGGCACTCTACACATATGTATGAATTCATAGTATTTCTTTTTTTTTTTTTTTTTTTTTTTTAATTTTTTATTTCTTTTTTTTATTTTTTTTGCATGGAATTTTATACATTTTTTGGGTACAACCGGGTTAATTACACATTTTTGTTGGGTACAAACTAGTACAGGTAAAGACATCCATGCACATATTTCTCATTAACCCTTCCCCAATTCCCACCCACCCTCCCCCTATCTCCTGGTCAGTTTAGTGATTGACTTTGATGTGATCTTATAAGCACATCATGCTCATTAGGGTGTCCCCCCCTCCTCCGTTACCTTCCATTAAGTCAAATTTTTGTTCACCTAAGAATTCTCCTTCACCTGGAGTCCCTCTTATGTCCCATTTTCTCCCTAGCTTCCACATATTAGGGGGAGCATTTGGTTTTTAACTTTTAGTGACTGACTTATCTCACTTAACATAATGTTTTCCAGTTCCCTCCATTTCCTTGCAAATAACATGATTTTGTTCTTCTTTATGGCTGAGTAAAATTCCATTGTGTACATATCCCATAGTTTTGTAATCCATTCATCTGTTGTTGGACATCTTGGCTGGTTCCATAGTTTGGCAATT